>JAKLMI010000204.1:0-24568 GCA_022813495.1 Pasadenomyces melaninifex
TTGTACGATCTTGTCAAACTCCAAGATGTATCTGCGTAGGCTACTACAACTCCGACAGCTTGCTCTCGCTTGAATTGTGTCGTCCTGTGATGGTGTTGACAAGTTTCAGGCTGATTTCACGTGAGGGGGAGGCAAATACCTGGAATTTTGTGATAGGAGGACCAAGCGATGGGTGAATGCCACATAAAGCGCGAGATATTGCGAACCATAAAGTGAAAGAGCAAAGCAGGACTTCATTCTATCGTTTGGGAAGCATTTAATTCCGTTCGCTCGTTCGTGCAATCCTTAAAGGTCAATCGATTCAGTCAAGCCCACGATGCACAAATCTACTCTTGTGGCAGCTCTTGCGACGCACATTGCGCTGGCTGTAGCTGCGCCAGCTGAAGAACCAGCCGTGACTGACTATGCTCAATCGAGAGCTCTCGACAAAAGAGCAACGTCCTGTACTTTTACAGCAGCTTCTGCGGCAAGCGCATCGATCAAGTCATGTGCCACCGCTGTTTTGAGTGATATTGCTGTCCCAGCAGGCACAACCCTTGATCTGTCCAAGGCTGCGGATAATACACATGTCAGTATACGCATCAAGCTTGCAATCTAGCTAATAAGTCTAGATAATCTTTTCGGGCACCACCACCTTTGGCTATGAGGAGTGGGCTGGTCCTCTGATTCGTGTCTCTGGAACCGGACAGACCATCACTGGCGACTCTGGCCATGTAATCGATGGTGACGGATCGCGATGGTGGGATGGTCAGGGTAGCAATGGTGGCAAGACGAAGCCAAAGTTCTTCAAAGCTGGAGACTTAACTTCCAGCTCCATCGCAGGCCTTAATATCAAGAATACTCCCGTTCAGTGCTTTTCCATTAGTGGTGCCAACGGACTTACAGTCGACTCTGTCACAATCGACAATTCTGCTGGTGATGATCTTGGACACAACACCGACGCTTTCGACGTGGGTACCAGTACTGGTGTGACCATCTCGAATGCCGTTGTCCATAATCAGGACGATTGTCTTGCTGTCAATTCAGGTAGTGACATCATGTTCACAGGTGGGAGCTGTACTGGTGGTCATGGTTTGTCAATCGGCTCGGTTGGTGGTCGAGACAACAATGACGTCTCCAACGTTCGGATCGAGAAGTCGAGTATTGCCGCATCTCAAAATGGTGTTCGTATCAAGACAGTTTATGGCGCCACTGGCAGCGTTAAGAATGTCACTTATTCCGACATAACCCTTTCCGGAATTACCAAGTATGGGATTGTCATCGAACAGGACTATGAGAACGGGTCTCCGACAGGTATGCATAAGCCAAACTCGAAGCTGAAGTGAAGACTAATGGTTGTATAGGAACTCCTACCACTGGCGTCCCGATTACCGACCTAACAATTTCGGACGTGACAGGCTCGGTCGAGTCGTCTGCAACTCCCATCTACATTCTGTGCGGGAGCGGCTCGTGTAGTGACTGGACATGGACTGGGATAAGCGTCTCTGGTGGCAAGACATCAACTGCGTGCGAGAATGTGCCTTCTGGTGCATCCTGCTAGATATCGGACTCAAGAATTCAGTCTTCGACACTAGTTGTGACTGGTTATGTATGAGACATGCAGCCATGTACGTGGAATTCGATAGTCTTATGAAGTTGGCAGCGAAGACATATGACACAATCCTCATCTACCCATACGTTCGTACAGAGTAATTCTTTCAGAGCCTGCATGGTGAAATCGAATCGGGAGGGTTGACTTCGGTTGTGAGATCACCGCCAGGCACCGCTTAAAAAACTGAGCCCTATCAGGCAGTCGTAGCTGGGGTTGTTCAGCGGAAGTTCGGCCGTTCCTGCAGGAGCGGCCCCACCACGGAGAATTGCTGTCTATCAATTTTGAGAGTTATCCTGCTTACTGGTACTTGTATGTGCGTGCCAGGCAGCTGTATCTGGAAGTCATGCAGCTAGTTCAGATGACCAGGATCACAGATTGAGCAAGTTTGAACACACCAACGTTTGAGTTTGAAAGCGTGGTCGGTAAAGCTCTTTGACCACTTCCAAAAGCTGCGCAGGATGTGGACGGCAGACTAAAATTTGCTAGCATGACGGCCAAGATTCGTCTTCCTAGCTGCTTCATTTCGAGGTCATCACTTCAATTGGAGCCAGGTCTGGTGAGCTCGCTACGAGCTTGACCCGGTACGGCTTGCCGGATTGTTATTAGCATCGTCCATGGTCGACAAGAATATATTTCATGCTTCATGGAAAATCGCAATCGCGAAAAGCACTCACTATGATCCTCAGGAACAGATAGCCCAGCTCTTCCCAACCAGATCAGTCAGTTCTCTACCATGAGGCTCGCTGTGCACATGGACGTTCTCGTCCTGCTCTGCTTTACTGGCTCGGTCTTATCACTGATACACCAGAGTCAAGCAGAAAATAGCACGTCATCTCTACCGAAGCTCATCATCGACAATGATTGGGGTCCAGCCGATTTCACGCTGATATTAATGGCTATCGCTTCTCGAAAATACGACCTCATTGGCCTCGTCAGTAATTCGGCCAACACTTGGGCTTTGCAAGCCAGCCTTCATGCGCTGCGTTCATTGGAGCTTGGAAATTTGACGTCTTGCATACCGGTCTACAAGGGCGCAGATTATCCGCTTCTCAATACGCCTTCACTCTTTCAATCGTGGCAGTACATTCATGGAATGATCCCATTCCAGGGTGTTTATGCGCCTCAAAACTTGACAGCGCAGGCTCTCGGCTCAGACCCGTCGTCAGGGGATCCAAGCACGATCAACCCAGCTGCTTTTGTTGGTGGGACAGCTCCAGATCGATCGCTGTTAGCAGGTCTGGAAGCTGCTCAATTCATGGTGGATAGCGTACGAAAGTATCCAGGACAAGTCACGATATACTCGGGTGGTGCTTTGACCAACATCGCTCTCGCTGTTAAGCTCGATTCTTCCTTTGCTCGCAATGCGAAAGAACTCATAGTTATGGGTGGTTATATCGACACAACTCTACTTCAGGTCACTGGCAGCACTTTGCAAGCAGATCTCAACTCCGATATCAACCTCAAGATCGACCCCGAGAGCGCCAAAATTGCTTTGACAGCCGATTGGAAGAATGTGACAATGGTTAGTCAAGCTGCAAACAATGTCTTCATCAACGAAACAGACTATACGGACATCATGTCCGTCAACAATTCCTACACCCAGGCGTTCGTAGCCAGGTACTTTCCGGTGCTTCCGGCATGGGACGTTACCACCATGGCTGTACTGCTTGAACGCGAAACTGTCCTTACAAACTCGACACAGTTTTACGTCGATGTGGACGTAAGCTGGTTTTCTCCTTATTATGGTGAAATACGAGCATATCAGCAAGCTCTGGTAGCAGCCGGCCAACAGCTCAGGAATGTGACATATGCATTCAATGTGAACGTAGAACAGGTGAAGACCCTGATGAAGCAGGCTTTGCTGCAGCCAGGGAGCTGCGCGGATGTATAAATTGCGGATCATATGAGTGTACAGTAGTATTTCAAGACAAGATACCGATCTTCCAAGTGGGAATGTTGTAGATTGCAGCACAAGCAATATCGTGGCTCAAGTCCTTCTCACATCTTCGCCTTTGCTTTCGCATCCATCCATGCGAAGCTGATATTTTTGTCGTTGCCGGGCTCAATGATCACATTGACGACAGTGACTCTATCTTCTTTGTAACCTTGTTGCGTGGCCTTTTCAAGCTCTTCTTCAGTACGTACGAAGTAACCTTTGCCACCACATAGCTCGGCCAACTGCTCGTACCTCGTCTCATGCATAAGACTCGAGCTCTTCAGCCGGTCGCGACGACCTGAACTGCCACCACCGTGTAGCAAATGTTTCTGCTTTGACAGCCATCCATCTCGATCAGCGCTGTCGCCACTATACACCCCACTGTTGTTCATGACAAATATGAGTATATCTTGTTCATGCCGTCTCATAGTTTCGACTTCCATAGCTGCAAAGCCAAAAGCACTATCACCTTCAAACGCCACAACTTTCTTTGTCTTCTTTGGCAAATTATAGGCAGCCCAAGCAGCGGTGCAGTATGCTAGACCTACGCCCATCGTGGCATACGTACCTGCGTCAAGCTTGAGCCGTGCGTCATTGAGTGGGAATATTGATCGCGATATGTCCATGGTTTGGGAACCTTCACCAATGTACACAATCTCGCCATTCTCAGGAGGTGAAAGCTCGTCCAGATTGTCTTTGATGATGTGGAAGGCTCGTTCGAAGGTCAGAGGTCTTCCAGCCACGGTTTTCGTGTTCGCCAATTGTGCTGCTTTTCTTTCGTTTTTGCTTGCTCCCTGCTCGAGCTTGTGAATGTACGAAGGCGCAGAGGCAGGAGCATTGCTGATTGAGATGATAGGAGAGTATTTCCATCCAGAAAGTGCTTCGTTTAGCTGATCAACGACTTTTCCCACATCAGCAAATATACTCAGTGCAGGTTCGCCGTCACTATTGCTCCTGCCCAACTCTTCTGGCGATATATCGACCTGAATTATCTTGACATCCTTTCTGTACTTTGGCACAGCTGCGTGGTGAAGGATCCAGTTCAGTCGAGCACCAAGCAGGAGAACCACGTCAGCTTCTCGCAGTGCTACGGAACGGGCAGATGATACGTTTAGCGGATGTGAATCAGGCACGACGCCTTTGCCCATTGGTGTCGGTAGGAAGGGCAGGTTCGACTCGTGTACGAGTTTCCTGATAGCTCTTTCCGCGTGTGCATAGGCTGCGCCTTTACCGACAATGACTAACGGCGCATGTGCATCTTTGAGCAACTTCACAGCTGCAGCGATGGTCTCAGGCCCAGCTTGCGGTCGAGGTGGTTGCGAGGGAGGTGGTCCCCTCGAGTTTTGTGTTGAGGAAACTGGAAAGAGGATGAGGTCGGTGGGCAGATCGACAAAAGCTGGTCCAGGTCGACCATACCAGCATGCTCTGTACGCATCGTGGATAGCAGAAACAATTGCATCTGCACTATTCTTATGCGGCCTTATAGCTCGTTTGGTATGGCTTGTGAAGGCGGTTATGGCATCGAATTCTTGAAAACCACCTTTCGTCCACAAGCTCGTCTCGCTCGAACCTCCTAGAAAGAGAGTCGGCCATGCGTTTGCAGAAGCGTTAGCGATCTGAGGAAGGTCAGCATCACGTCTAATCGCTAAGACGGATCAGCCTCACACCAGCCATGCCATGAATCACACCAGGTCCACCGACCAAGAGACAAACTCCTGGCTTTCCTGAGAGATAGCCATACGCTGTCGCAGCATAGCTTGCAGCTTGCTCATTCCGGTAGCCTATGAAGCGGATACCTAGATCTATAGCATGTTCTGCTATGTCTGTGACTGGCAAGCCCACCAGGCCAAAAAGTACACTGACACCAAGGTCGTGTAGAGCTTGAGCAATAACCTGCGCTCCAATAGGGTTCGTCATGGTGGACGACGATTGTCCATGGATAGCAGGCGTGTGCTGCTGTCAGACAACGAGCGTGACGCTGCCATCCTGATTGTCCACAGCATCTGGCTATGCACAGGCTATACAAGCTGCGGAGAAGAAAGTAGGACTTCGAGCTGTATACACCAGAACACCGAGGTAAGTTTGCAAGCTAGACCAGAAATGGGTCAAAGTGGACATTTTGCTACAGCTTTCCTAATAATACCTTACAGGTTGCTCTTTGGTCATCAAGTCGCCATGCTCGGTGACTTACTGGGAACCAGTTTCGGAACAGATACAGGTCAGAATGAGAAAGATGTTCTTCACTCGCATATTGGTACAGTTTACCGTTCATGCTTGATCACAGCTTGGTTACGACTTGATCACGATTAGTTATATCCTGACGAGATGGCCAGCGCGGTATCATCCCTCAAAGCTGGTGCTGGCAACGAGCGCTTCAATGAGGAGGCTGCGGCCTGGGATGCCAATCCATTCGTCCACCAGATGAGCGCTGAAGCGTGGAAAGCTCTTCAAAAATACGTCCCAAGCATTAAGTCAAGTCCAAAAGATCTCGACGTACTTGAGATCGGATGTGGAACTGGATTACTTAGCTTCCATGTGGCTCCTGCTGTTCGCGAGGTCGTTGCAGTGGATGCTGCTCAAGGTATGATTGACGTACTGAAAGCGAAGATTGGGAAGACAAATATGGAAAACATCATACCTGTCGCAGTATTGCTTGAAGATCCAGACGACCCAAATTTGCCGCCAGCAGATCCGAAGAACGAGGACGGGCCAAGAATGCGCTATGATTTGATCACGTCTCATCTTGTGCTCCATCATATCGCAGAACTGGAACCCGTTCTCAAGACCATGCTAGGATGTCTTAAGCCTGGAGGTCAAATTGCGCTTACTGACTTCGAAGATTTCGGACCTGAGGCAAAACGTTTCCATCCTGAATCAAAGATGGGTGGAGTTGAACGACATGGGATCAATGCCAAGTGGATGTCGGATCTCCTGCGCAAAGTTGGCTTCGAAGATGTAAACGTTGATATAGCTTGGGAGCACAAGAAGAGAGTTGAAAGATGGCCTGGAGAATTCGAGCCGGCAAAGCCGATTGGACCCGATCAGGGCGAGCTGATGAACTTCACCTATGTGCTCTGCATGGGTACTAAGCCAAGCTGAGCACGTCTAATGGACGTTTTACGGTCAGGAAGACTCTTTGTCTCTCCTATGACGTGAAGTCAGGTGGAAGTCTAAAGTCATCAGATCGTCGTCACCAGAGATAGCACGAAGACAGAGCTAAGCACCAGTGAACGATGTAACAGCTCGTTACAGATACAACCTGGCTTCATAATGGTGGGTTGAGCTCATCGGCCGCACTCATCCACCTGTTCTGTTAGCTAGCCACTGCCATATTGTACAATAGCTTTAGGTCTCCTATACTGGTCACCTGTGTCAGAGCAATTCTAGGGTACCTGCTTGGATTGGGGATATTCAGCAACAGGCCGGAGACGGAGCAGCAATTAACAAACTCAGTGCAGCCTTAGGCGTACCAGACATACGTACGATGGAGTCAACGTGACCATTGACATAAAGGCACCACTTCAACCTGTTCGGCACAGCGAGAAAGTAATCATAAGCCATCAGGTGATGATTGACACAATTGAATTACGAGTAGGACAAAAGTTATACCCGAAATAGAGGCTCCACTTCGTGAAGCCATCACGACCGTGGATTCCAGAGTGAAGAGAAGACGGGATCATCAGGTACCTAATCCAACGCCATTTGGTGCTGGTCAACGACTGATGAGCTTGGTTGTGATCACTGTCAATGAGAGGAGACTCGTACCATCAAATTCTACACGATGGAGCCAAAGACAATGTATGAACAACGATTCACCTCATCGGAAGCCAAACGATGGGTTCACCGGTAGAGCTACTTTGACAAGGAGATACGATATCCTGAAATTCTTCGCACAAGATCCGGCGCAGACTTTCCTCGATCCAGTAGATTGCCTACCAGCACATGTTCAAAGTAAGCAGGCTAAGCATGAAGAATAGACACCAGAGCACTACTAATGGTCGAATGACAATCTCAACAAGCTTGAACAAGCTACGTACTTCGACATCCGCAAATACCGTACGCAAATGATATGTACCAAGACCTTGCCAGACAGTTTCCAGAGCACGACGACCACTTGGGTTCATCGAGACCTGCCGCTGGAATTTGACATTATGCTCCTGTGGGCACGAAGGCGTTTTGATTAGCTGAGCCAAACTTTTTGAACGACAGAAGGACATACCAGCTCAGACACTGCACACAAGAGTGTATATCAGGCTCACCCGCTTCATTCGATGAAATGCAATATGCCAAAGTGGTAAAACTCAGAACGCCGCAACATCAATAGAAACGACATGCGCACATCTCAAGCAGCTGAGGAGGCTCTTCTGTGACTGTGTTCGACTGGAACGATTCAACCTGGTCGCGTGAAGTATGTTCATGTAGTGCACTCCGCTTGTGTTCATGCAAGAGTCAATGTTATCGCTCGTTTCCCCGAAGACCATTTGCGTTATTGACCAATCGCAAGCTCTCCATGCACTTCAGCCGAGGCCGAAGACCAAAGCTAGTACACCTTATTCTGCATGAGGGTCATTTGTATGCAAACCCCACCTGAAGCCTTCTTCAGCTAAGGCTCTAGACTTCAGAATGTCTATCTAATTGTGAGATATCACATTGACGAAGATCACTTTATCAGAAGACTAGCCATGGCACCAGCACCGCAAGCGACCCTGGTAGACAAGCTTCTTCTCTTCGCGAATGTTCCTCGCGTCATTGGCGCAGCACTGAGAGCTGTGCTTCTCCGCCCATTCAGTTCTGGAGCTCTTCCAAACACAGTCTTCAAGCACTTTGCCTTCGTAGCAGTACGCACAAATTTGTCTCTGATAAATACTGCACAGGAACAATGGGCGAACACCACTACAGAAGCGAATTACAAGGCTTATATCAAGAAAGCTGGTATCCAATCCAGCACTGATGTGCTTGGTAGTGGCTTGAAAGTACATTGGCTCGGAAACAAGAACGCCAAGAAAGTGGTCTTGTACTTCCATGGTGGTGGATATGCACTCTCTTGCACAGCTGGACATCTTCAATGGCTTGATGAGCTGCGAAAGGAGCTCAGTGGGCCGACTGATGTTGCGGTTGCGCTCGTCGAGTACACCCTCACGCCACATGAGCAGTATCCCGTGCAGCTAAAACAAGGTGCTGAGGCCTTGCAGTGGCTCTTGACGAGTAAGGGTCTCAAGCCAGGAGACGTACGTGGGAGATTCTTCATCAATTCTTCTGCTAATATAGAAGCAGATCTTCCTTGCCGGAGACTCTGCCGGTGGAAATATGGCCTTGGGTCTCATCGGCCATTTACTACATCCACATCCTGAGGTGTCCAGCAAATGTCAAATGAGCGAGCCATTGGCTGGAGCAGTGTTGATCTCACCTTGGGTCAATTTCGCTGTAGATGATCCGAGCATCACCAATAATGTGCAGACTGATATGCTGACGGCAGCTCCGATAGAACGTTGGGCTAAGTTGTTCCTAGGTAAGCAAATCGTTCCTATCGTTGGACTTAGCTGATATGTTGTAGGTCCAAGCAAGTTAGACAACTACAACTCTCCTATCAACGCCGATAGTGCATGGTGGAAAGATATAGATGGCAAAGTCAAAGACATCCTGGTTTGGGGTGGTGGGGGCGAGATATTGATCGACTCAATCAATGCAATAGCAGAGAAGTTAAAGGACGCAAATCCGAGGACAGAGTATGTTGTAGAGCCAAATGCGGGTCACGAAGACTTCATACTGGAGAAACTGCTAGGATACAGTACGAAGGCTCAGGGTACGAAACTCGTGGAAAGCTGGATCAAAGCTAAGCTGTGAGTTTAGAGCTCGAATATTGAAAATGGGTGCATTTCCTTTTAGGCTTGCAGTGGGGCCAGCCATCTTGTCAACGTTTTAAAGCGCCTTGTAGTCCTCAAGCCTTTCATAGCTTGAGCGTAATCTTCAGTGCTCATATGGCTTTGTGTGATCCACTCCCAGGCAATAAAGACGAAACTGAAGATCATCATCGTACAACCCACGATAGTACCAGCCAGCCAGTATGGAAGTGCTTGTTCAGGTCTAGGTGTTAAGATATTATTGACGTTGATATAGCCACCTCCGACACCGTAATTCGAACATTTGCATTGGCAAGTGTTGTAAGCTCCAAGCGCTTGCGCAAAAACGATGTACAGCAACCAACAAGAGTTTGCCAGCTCGGATATTCTGATAAACCATTTGGCGTAGAATCTTGTTCGCTTGTAGAACTTGGTCTCGTGCTTGTGATGTGGCGTGACTGCCCAAGTCAACATTTCGATTGCACCTTGACCTGTGCAGAAGACTCCAAATTGCATGTAACCTTTGGCGCGACAACCGAATCCTACCGTTGGTGTAAAGTAGGCGATCAGGAACGCTGCTAAAACAGAGCTCCAGACAATGAGCAGAGACAGTAAGACCTGCCAGAACTCACGTAGATCCCAAGAATGGATGCGATCCTTCGCGTCCCATCTTGTAGTGGCAATGAGCTTACAGCGAGCATCTGTCTCATAAGACCAGCCTCGTTTGGGGTCGAATATGCCGTCCTGCTTCAGACCCTTGAGAATTGTTGATGCCACTCCATAATGCCAGTGATGTCTACCCTGACCTGCGAACGAATAGAATATTCCTTCCTTGTCCAAGGAGGGCGCTGAGATCGAGTCGATCCATTGCAGATCAGGTGAATCACATTCAGAGCTATCAAACCAGCTTGTGAGATCAACATCCACGATCGTGCCATTTGGCGAAGACCGAACAGCTTCACTGAAGTGATTGAACGTTTTAATAGGTGAGCCACTAACAACTGAATCGAACGAGGTGACTCGTACCGGCATCGGAAAGTGATGATCACAGCGAAACCTACCAGCGTCTCTGAGGAGTGCCTCACGGACAAGGTGGAGGAAAGTGTTCAACTGCCGTTGCGTAGCTTCCGGGATCGAGGGATTTCTGTCGACAACTGTGCAGAGCACTGTTGAAGCATGTCAGTAATTTTTCTCTCTGATGATAAAAGAAAGATACTCACTCAGTACAGCGAACCAGCACATTGCTAGACCTTGTGACATTGGTTAGTAACCAACCCAAGGATATTTGCAGCGGTACTAACCGAGCGCAAGGTTCTGTGCAGGAGCATTCTCGCCAAGTAGTCCAAAGGACTGCTGTATAGATATCACCATACCGAAGATGAACCATATCTGTGCCAAGAAGCATTGAACCGTCCCTGTTCAGACAGTTAGCTAATGAATACGGTCATGCAAGTGCAGAGAGCCGTGCCTCTTTTCCTAGCTTCACGTGCGTCTCGCGCCAGAGCCATTCGTACTTCTTCAATGCTCCCACCAGCGGCGACTGGTAAACGTAGCTTCTGGCTGAAGAGCGCTACCTTCAGCAACCTCTCGGCTGCAGCACCATTGAAGTGGATGTTAATTGTGAATTGGTTCATGACGCTCAGGAGGAAGAACGCATCACGGTAGCTAGCATAATCGCTGCGTCGCAACTCTCCCTTCTCATCCTTGATCTCTGCAGCAGGCACGTCGTTTCGACGTGTTGCTTTGTCCAGAAAGGCTGCGCAATTAGCAGAAGAACGCATATTCCACAAGATCTGCGTCACCGTTTAGCACGCGTTAAGGTTTGATAGGTTGCACAGACATAGGTTAAGCTGGCCATAGGACCACCGACCCATCGCGCGATAGCCCAAAATGTGCCTTTAGCATTGTTGCTATCGAATGGAGCTTGAAGTAGCAGTCCTGTGAAAAAGTTAGTACGAGGTTGTGCAAATGTCTGATGAGAGTGGTTTGCCTGTAAATGGAAGCACCCAAGTGTTGATCGTGTTCGCCGCGTCGACCCAGTCGTAGTAGTCGCTCCCAGCACCTCTCAGAGCTTCACAAGCTGTCTGATTTAGTAAGTAATGGTATGCATCTGGAGGCGCGCCTTGCATGTGATAGCCATAAATGTCTTGCAAGGTAGTGTTGCTCAAGAATTCTGTGGCAATCTCTGTGAAAGACCAGACCATGGCGTATCACCTGTCAAACTCAGCAGAACATAAAGCAAAACGGAAGCAGAGGTCAGCTTGACATCTCGGTGCATGAGCGAGGAAAGAGTTCAGTGATACAAACATGATCCATAAGAACCATATTGCACATGACTATCAAAATTCAAGTTCGAGCACACAAAGGACAGGTTCGAGGCATCGACAAGTCTCTCACGAATCTTTCGACTTTGTGTAACCCACCATATCCAAATTGGTAGAGGTCAAAGTCGATATTGGAGACTGGCATAAAGGCGGTCTATTAATTGCACGATCTTGAGTGTCGGACATGCGGGCCTGGCGAATCAATTGTGATGGCTGCTGAGATAGGCGAACATGAAGCGAGTGGAAATTGTTGATGTGGTGTCGATTTCGGAGCCTCTTTGACGTGAAAATGCCCAAAGAATCGAATGATCTGCAGAGTAGACCATGCTGAGGAGGTGAATGACTGTATATAAGCCAGTCGGACTTTGATAAGAGGCTGCAAGTTGGCATTAGTTTGCATAAGCGTAGCAGTAGGCGAGCATAAGTAGTACGCATAGACCACCTCGACAGAGCAAGAAATTCACCGAATGCGCTGCATCGTGCTCTGTGTGATTATGTTCCCCATCTCAATCTGTCGCGTCATCGCCGATTGAAGTCGACGTAAACAGCACACGGATATGGTTGAGCGTGAGATCGATAGTACAGAGGAAGGAAGAGATGTGAGGAAGGTGAACCAGGGAGCTTCGAGGGTAAGTGGAGTGCGTGGCAGGCGTGCGAACGATCGAACATTTCTCGCCTTACTGTGTGCTCGTTCAAGTGAACGACGTTTGGTGCCTAAAACATCTACCTGGAAATCTGATTGGTTAGGCATGAGCTTCTCCGAGAAAGCCTCCACAGGAGCCTGGGCAAGTACCTGTGTAGGTAGCTAGATCAAGATGATAAATCTTTCTAAAAGAGGCACAGTTCGTTCACATCTAATGGCACAATTGCATTGATTCATCGACCTTTGCGGCTGCAGCTAACCAAGCACTAAGTAGACATGACATAGTTGGTACACAGTGATTTGTCGAGGGACGAACAGATGGAAAGGAAAACGTCTCTGTGCTTAGGATGAAGACTGACTTGCAGCGTTGGCACTCGGATAACGTCGTCAAACACTTGCTGTTTCACAACAGCTTCAGACAAGTCTGGTCTCAAAGCGGTCCGCGAAACGCCCATATCACACGTTCGCGACACTACTCATCCCTTGCTATCGTTACGATTCGCCACCTGGGGGTCATTGCGCCGGATCGAGCTATGGCTGCTACACGAATAGTCTGAGAATGTACTTATGCCATGACTTGCAACGTGCAGACTCTGCCACAGCAACGTCCATTGTTCGAAGCCAACGCGGCAAGCGATGATCCCGAGCACTGCCATGTTTGCTTTGGTCGAGGTTTACCTTATGACTGAACATGATGTTGTCGGATCCCGTTGAGCTTCTTTCCATCTCATTCCGTTGTGCTTGCATGTCACTCCTTGAAATTCTGCTGAGCTAGATCTCGCGACCACTTTTTGAACTCGATACAAGCTTCGGTATCGTACTAGTAGCACCAAGAAGATGCATTTCCTCCGCACCTCGACTTTCGTTCTTTTCTCGACCTGCCTGGCGCAGGTTCTGGCACATCGAGGAGGAAATAGTACTGACACGGGAGCCGGAAATCGATCAGGGCACAACAACAACAACAACACCAACAGCGATAATCGTAATGATCGTCAACGCGATAGAAACAATGGAGATAACGGGACCAACCAAGCTCAGATCTCGGTGTCCACGGTAACAGTAACTACACAAATCGCTGCCGCGAATGTAACCCCTTTGACGGTCATGACTGTAAGCCACATCCTCGACGCAGATGCAAGGGGTACTAATATTTGGTAGATCACAGTTACTGCGCCATGCACAACGAACGCGGCAGCTGCGACATCCGTATCTTCTGCAGCAGTAAACGACCCTAAAGCAGTATCGACTTCTGTGATCGCTGCTCCAACGGTCTCATCGAGCGCGTCAGACGTCACGACAGCACGAAAATTCGTCACTCAAGCAGCGGACATTCGACCTGGTCTGACATCACTGCCAGTGGCTGTTGCAAGCGCTCTTGGAAGTGATGGCGCACCTGCAGGTTCTCCTGCGAGTTCCGTCGTATCGTCGAACGCTGCTGTGACGGCACCCAGCGTCTCACCTGGTGCTTTTGCTGGAGGAACAAGCTCGGCTGCTTTTGCAGGGATTACTTTTACCACAAGCGGCGATGTGGTGCCAGGGAAGACCAGCATACCTGTGGCTAGTGAGCTGCCATCAACTGTTCTCTAGTTGCAGCTGACATTGTGCTATTATCCATTCTTCTTTGCTAAAGCTTCATGTTGGATAGGAAATCCATCTTGTTTCGTGGTTGGCTTGTTCTTCTGGTCTGATGTACCGTCGTTCCCAGCTGCACGATCCAACCGCGCTTTCTTGGCCTGACGCTTCATTGCACGCTTCGACAAAGGGTTGACGTTCTCATCGGTCAGAATTTCTCCTCTTTGCTCATTCACAGATACTTGAGACGCTTTCCGTTTAGCTTTATCAGCTTTGCTAGGTTTTTCAGGCACAACCGTGACTTGCTTGAGCTCAAGTGTAGGGGTGGGTGGATCCTTCCGGACAGGCTGCAGATCTTTATAGGAGTCTGAAGCTTTGCCTGCAGTTGATTCTACCTCTTTCGTGCCATCGTCAACAATGTCCACTACACCTCTGAAGCTTGTCCTTTTCATTTGTGCCAGCCTCATGACACGTCCAGCCTCTTCGCAGATAGCTTCTTTGCCACGCTCATTTTTTAGACCCCAGACCACAGCGAGGTTGACCACGTCATGAGGACCTCTGAGACCCAATGCATTTCGTGCCTCACTGCTGAAGATGATTCCTCGACCTCGTGTGGCTCGGATCAAGCTTGCTGCGCCACTGATCAGATTACGACGTGCATCGCTGCTCCCAGTGACACCAGGAGAGTAGCATACCTCGAAGCGTATACCTCGCTGCAGGGCTGATGCGGCTGTCTTGAATTTGAAAGGAAAGAGTAATCGTTGGGTAAAATCGAACGAGATTATGTCACATTCCAAAGAATTACAACAGAGCTGAAAGACCTTGTCGTTCGTAGGTCTGAGGGCAAGCAGATCGTAGACTGGGACGAGGTTGCTGACGCGTGGTATTTGAGATGTGTCTGAAAGCGTAAGTGTGAGGCGAGTCAGAAGCTGAAGGTTAGCAGGTACGTCCAATCGACTTGTGGTGATCTGCGGAAGCTGCTTAGGAAGCTGATCAGGAATGCTTATAGCAAGAGCCGCTATACTGTAACCTAGCTCATGAAGAAAGGACAACGTGCAGGAGAGCTCAGCATCATTGTCACTGTACACGACATTGAGGTCATGAAAAGGCATGTTCTCGTGCAAATTCACCAACCGCAGCGTAATACTTTCGCATCGTGCTTTGAAAGTTATAAGCTTTGATCATGTCACAAGCGCGTGTATAGGTTGTCAATGCACGTGAATCGTCGCAAACAACCGCGTCCAGTGCCGCCAAAATTCTGAGCAGGAGGGAACGCACTCCGGACATCTTATCCGTTAGTGCATAGTAGCCTGTTGCCTCAGGCTAACGTGCTTCGATGTGGTGCAACCCTCATTGCGACGTGCCGCAATACAAGATGGCTTTCTCAACCATGAAAATGACGACGTATGCGTCGTCGTGACTGGATCAACCATTCCCGCCGACCGCAGTTGGGCTCCCTCACTCGTTACCATCTTGCTGACCTTCGGCGCAACATCGAATGTTCCAATCTACACTACTGTACCCAGGTCATCGTTCGGATCACATGCGACCTGATATATGAGGCAGCCACACATCTCGAACCATGGCGCGTGTCTACGCCGATGTGAATCAGCAGATGCCAAGATCGTACTGGGACTATGACAGTGTTGTGATTTCTTGGGGTGTCCTTGAAAACTATGAGATCGTGAAGAAGATCGGGCGTGGAAAATACAGTGAAGTGTTTGAGGGCATCAATGTCGCAAACTACCAGAAATGTGTTATAAAGGTGCTGAAACCGGTCAAGAAGAAGAAGATCAAGCGAGAGATCAAGATTCTGCAGAACTTGTCTGGAGGACCAAACATTGTTGCCTTGCTAGATGTGGTGCGAGACAGCCAGTCCAAAACACCGAGCTTGATATTCGAGAATGTCAACAATACAGACTTCCGAACGTTGTACCCCCGATTTGTCGACTATGACGTTCGATTCTATATTTTCGAGCTGCTCAAAGCACTCGATTACTGCCACAGCAAAGGCATTATGCATAGAGATGTCAAACCTCATAACGTTATGATCGACCATGAAAAGCGGAAGGTGAGTGATGTCAATCCTTGGGAGTATTTTACTGACACGTACAGCTTCGCTTGATTGATTGGGGATTGGCAGAGTTTTATCATGCTGGAACAGAGTACAATGTCAGGGTGGCATCCAGGTACTTCAAAGGGCCGGAACTATTAGTGGATTATCAAGAATACGACTACTCATTGGACATGTGGTCTCTCGGCGCCATGTTCGCTTCAATGATCTTCAAAAAGGAGCCATTTTTCCATGGTAACAGCAACTCAGACCAGCTTGTAAAAATTGCCAAGGTGCTGGGCACAGACGACCTTTTCGAATATCTTGACAAATACGACATTGAGCTTGACCAGCAATATGATGATATCCTGAGCAGGTTTCCGAAGAAGAGCTGGCAAAGCTTCGTAAACCCAGACAATCAGCGTTTTGTAAGCGCCGAAGCAATCGACTTTCTGGACAAGCTATTACGATACGACCACCAGGTAGGTTTCAATGGGTCACTTGAGATGACAGAAGCTGACAATTCTCTAGGAGCGACTAACGGCACAAGAAGCTATGGCTCATCCTTACTTTGCGCCTGTCAGGAATGCTGCTCAACAGAATCATAGTGGTTGAATAGCACAGTCACAAGATCGTATCGCATCCCCTCTTGAACTTTGATCGAGTTTGTCATGCATTCGAAGTCTCGAGATCGAATCAGACGACCCATCGAATCGAACATTGGACACTTCACCGAAACATTCGAGCTGAGAAGAAAGTCCAGATTAGGTCGATCAGCGCCAGGCCTTCAGTCCCATAGGGGCTCCTCACAGTCATAAGACTCTTCGTACGAGGATATTTGCCAAGGATCGCAGCTCCTGGTAAGGAAAATGGCATGATAGCTGTAACACAAAAGAATCTTATCGTTATCAGTGTCGTGATAGAGGCAGCTGGTGAAATAGTGCGGCTGGATTGCAGCCTTGCGGCCTCACGTTCAGCCTCGTTTAACGAACAGAAAAGTCAAGTGGGCAACAGTCACCAAGTCTACGCAGATAATGTGAACATGACTCGAATTTATGCATGACTCCCCTCCTTCGTTATTTATACCCTGCTAGAAGCACATTCAATAGATCGTTGTTCAAGTATAGATGGTACTCTTGCGCAATGGCGTTGAATGCTGCATCACATAATATCAGTAAGCACGCGACTTATGTCCATACTCGTGTACCCAGCTAAACAACCATAGCTGGAACGCCTACCGGCAGTCCTTCCGGCCCTCCACCACCAGTAGACAAATCCTTGAACAGTGCTGTACAAGATTCTGCTCGAGAAGATGCTACTGGTCAGAATGAGGGTGGTGCTGACAAGGTTGGCAACGACGCAGGCCAGACTGTAATGGGTGAGGCTGGCAAGGAGAAAACTGCTAAAGAAAGTACGTCGGATGACTATCATATAGCAAACCATTGATAGGCATAGCAACCATTCCGTCTGTGTATTCTCTGCTTAAATATATCTGACCTGTCTTCGTGTAGTCGAGAAAGAACGAAAGAAAGCCGAGAAGCTCGCCAAGTTCAAAGAGAAAGAAGCTAAGAAGCAGTCTGCTGCCCCAGCTGCCGCCGCGAAGCCGAAAGAGAAGCCCAAGAAGGTCTCCAATGTCGATGCCTACGAGCCACAGAAGATCGAAGGTGATCGATACGAATGGTGGGAAAGCAGGGGCTATTTCAAGCCGCAGTTTACGAAAGATGGCAAGGTCAAGCCAGAAGGGAAGTTCGTTATACCGATACCACCTCCGAACGTGACAGGATCACTACATATGGGTCACGCCCTCACGAATTCTTTGCAAGATACAATGATCAGACATGCCCGAATGAAAGGAAAGACAACATTGTATGTACCAGGAACAGATCATGCTGGTATTGCAACACAAGCTGTCGTGGAGAAGAAATTGTACAAGGAGGAGAAGAAGACCAGACACGATATTGGAAGAGAAGGATTGCTCAAGCTGATATGGAAGTGGAAGGAGAAGTATCATGGCAACATCACAACTCAACTGAGAAGGATGGGTGGCTCTATGGATTGGTCAAGAGAAGCTTTCACCATGGACGATACGAGAGCAGCAGCTGTCAAAAAGACTTTCGTGCAGCTCTTCGATGAGGGCATCATTTACAGAGACAATCGACTCGTGAATTGGAGTTCCGCACTCAGCACGACTTTATCAAATTTGGAGGTGGACAATCAGGAACTGACTGGACGCAAGAAGCTCAAAGTTCCAAATTACGACAAATTGATCGACTTCGGCCTACTCACATATTTCAAATATCCCATCAGCAAAGATGCGAAATCTGACGAGGCCGCGAGAGCAAACAGTTACCAAGGCTACCAGTTCATCGAGGTAGCAACAACGCGACCAGAAACTATGCTTGGTGACACTGCCGTGGCTGTGCATCCTACAGACGAGCGCTACAAAGAGCTTGTGGGCAAACTCGCGATACATCCATTCATTCCAGGTCGAAAAGTCCTGATCATTGCGGACGAAGAAGTTGACAAGGACTTCGGTACAGGTGCCGTAAAGATTACCCCAGCTCACGACGCGAACGATTTTGCCAAAGGGAAACGACACAATCTCGAATTCATCAACATCTTCACAGACGACGGACTGATCAACGAGAACGGTGGTGATTTTAAGGGTCAAAAACGATTTGATGCAAGATATGGCACGATCGAGCGTCTGAAACAGCTTGGGTTGTATGTCAAACAGGAGGACAACCCAATGACGATACCTATATGTTCGAGGAGCGGCGACGTTGTAGAGCCAGTGTTAAAGCCGCAATGGTGGATGCGGATGCAGGAGCTTGGTCAAGCAGCAGATGATGCAGTGAAGAACGGCGAGATCAAAATCCGCCCTGAAAGCGAGTCAAGGAGGTTCAGTCAGTGGATGCAAGGTATCACGGATTGGTGCTTGTCGCGTCAATTATGGTGGGGCCACAGATGTCCAGCCTATCTCGTGCATATCGAAGGGGAAACGCCAGATGAAGCTGTGGGCGATCACTGGGTGTGTGGTGAGACCGAGGAGGAAGCTCAGCAGAAAGCAGCTAAGAAGTTCGCTGGCAAGAAGTTCACATTGACACAAGATGAAGATGTGCTTGATACATGGTTCTCTTCAGGTCTTTGGCCGTTTTCGACATTAGGCTGGCCAGGTGAGACACATGAGATGCGCGAGCTATACCCTACTTCGATACTGGAAACTGGCTGGGACATTCTCTTCTTCTGGGTGGCTCGAATGGTCATGCTAGGCCTGAAAATGACAGGCAAAGTGCCATTCACAGAAGTCTACTGCCACTCTTTGATTCGGGACTCCGAAGGCAGAAAGATGTCGAAGTCACTAGGAAACGTGGTTGATCCGCTCGACATCATTCGTGGTATCACTTTGGAGGACTTGCACAAAACTTTATTGTCAGGCAATCTGCCGGACTCAGAGATTGAAAAGGCGAAAGCATATCAAAAGAAGGCTTTTCCGAAAGGTATCGAAGAATGTGGTGCAGATGCGCTAAGATTCACCTTGGTCAATTACACAACTGGTGGCGGCGATATCGCTTTCGATATTCGAGAAATTGAAGCAAAGAGACGATTCTGCAACAAGATCTACCAAGCCACAAATTTCGTGTTGGGCAGACTAGGAGATGGCTTCAAGCCTGCAGCAAGTCCCCTCGACAGCAAACCACAAACGTTAGCAGAGAAATGGATTTTACACCAATTCAATGAGGCTACGAAGATCGTCGATGCAGCCATTGAGAACAGAGAATTCTCCGTGTCTGCAGGTACGCTTTATCAGTACTGGTTCACATCACTCTGCGACACGTTCATTGAAAACTCCAAATTCCTGCTTCAGGACGATGTAGACGCTAAGGTCCAAGCATCAGCTAAGCAGACACTGTACACTGCGCTCGAGGGAGGTCTTCTGCTGATGCATCCGCTTATGCCTTTCTTGACCGAGCACTTGTGGCAGAAGTTACCACGAAGAGAAGGAGATAAGACAGAAGCTATTATCATTGCTCAGTATCCGACGTACCACGAGCAACTCAGCGCGCCAGCTGAAGCTGAGCAGTATGAGCTGATTATGGATGTCGCCAAGGGTATACGGTCGATCCTCGCACAATACGAGTTCAAAGAGCCTGGTGATATTGTCATCGAGACAAAATCACAAAAGGCGCACAAAGATCTTTCAAGCGAGACCACTTCTCTGAAATCATTGGGAGGCAGATACTGTGGCAGTATTTCGATACAACAGTCGCAAAGCGGTGGTGCAATTCCAGCTGGCTGTGCCGTTGAGTCGATTAATGCTGATGTAGCTGTATACCTCAAGGTAGCAGGTCGCATTGATATTGAGTCTGAGGTTGGCAAAATAAACAAAAAGCTTGAGGGTGCGGAAGCAAAGAAGAAGAAGAGTGAAACGATCATGGCCGGTCCAGGCTGGAATAAGGCAAGTAATGATACGCAAGAAAAGGAGAAGGAGAAGTTGATGGATGCTGAGGGTGAGATGACTCGATTGCAGGCTGCCCTCAAAGATATGGAAAGGCTGAAGCTTGAGTAGTGATGGGCAGCAAGTACACCCTAGAAGTTCCGAGATAAGTGATATGACCGTTTTCGGCTGGAATACCACTTGCGAGATGACGTAGGTAAACCAGTGAAGGTGTTGATTTCGCGCCTGCCATCTCTTTTACTTGCCCTGCGCACTCTTCAGATCGCAGATCTTTTAACAACTTCAATAAACCACCATTCTTTCGCGTTATCAGACGAGGTCGCCATACATCGCGCAAGACGTCCTTCGAAATGAATATCACTGAGCTCAGCCGCAAGAAAACATGGTTCGATTTGTCGATCGAAATGCAAGACATGATTCTCGAGTACTGCTTCGCGGAAAAGGTCATGGTATGCATACAACCGTCCAGAACAAACGCAAGGGAAGTCAACGAAGTCCTTCCAATATCAATGAGTGCCATTGCTGTCTCAAAGACTTTCGCAACCAAGGATCAGGTGATTGCTGCGATGTTGAGATCGGCACAAATCGTGCTGGAAGGCAAGATTGAGCTAGAGAGGCTGGCCGGAGTACTGACCAGAGCACAAAAATCGCAAGTCCACAAGTGCAAGATTCGCGCCATTGGCAACGAATGGTATTGTGATACCGTCAACAACCTTCATGCTTACGTCAAACGGATAATCACACCACTACGTCTGAAGGAAGTACTGCCAAACACTTAAGAACTCATTGTTGTCAGAGAGACTCTATATAACGTGGTTATTTCGGAGGACGAGCACAAAGCTTTCTTCTAATGGCTTCGAACGACACGTCTTTTTAGCGCCAAGGAGCACCTCGACTCGATCCTTAACGTCGATGAGAGCACAGGTTTGAAGCAGACAGACCTTCGAGGCGTCCAGGAATTGATGCAGCTCCGGAATTTTGCTGGATGGATCAGCGATAGTCGATTTCTTCCAACTTTCCTGGTAACTAGCAAACAGCTAGGCATGGATTGCACACTGCACCTGGATTTAGAACTCTGGTATAGCTCTGCCGGCCAGATACGTACTAGCTCAGTAAGTAATTAAACCATCAGGGTCAGCTCATTGCTAACAGCGACAGTATGCAAGTTTCAGTACGAAAGACATGATCCTGCGAGCGAGGTTTGGTGATGTCGAGCTGGTCATCCCACAAAAGGTTGGTGATGTAGACGAATCTGCAAGCGAAACATAGCAGCTCGCAAAGCGAATATGTCGCGAGCGCCGGAAACATCAGAACACATAGTCGGTTGGGCGCAGCCGCTTCTTCGTTGACAGCTGCCAATGCTCGCCTCTGGCTTGATTGTGATAGATGATCGTCGTCCACAGATTGAGCTTCAGAGCGAGGGTGGAGTGGCATTAAGTCACTGAAGTCCGGTGCTGCCTGAAGTAACCATAGAGGCGGAAGGTTAAGTACGCTCATATTAGCTGCTTAGACGCTCAGACATGTGCAGTCTTGGAAGGTGCAGACCTAAAATGCTGACCAAGGAGTCAAGAGCCACCATGTCCGACTTCTGAACTCATTTCATACCAAGCGTACTCGATGATGCATATGTCTAAAGCTGTCGTCCGCTGACAGACTCAAGCTAACTACTTCCCGCTCCTGGCGTCAACTTTCTTCGTCTATGTTGCAATTTCGCATTTCCGATCCACCCATCGCAGAAGAGTAATGCCACCAGAGCCCCGGCACCACAGATACCCATGTAACTCCAGCCCATTACTCCCCAACCATTTCCACGGCGCATGAGACCTGCCACATTCGAGCCGACGAGCTCACCAACTGCCCAAGAGACATTAAAGAAGATGTAAGCCTGAGCATATGCGCCGCCTTTTCCCATCGAGTTTGGTCTTTGCTCCTCGACTGTTTCTGCAATAGCACAAAAATCTGCCATAGTGGCTGCGAGTGACAGTGATGTACCAAACCCGATGGTGGCCAGTAAGACACACAGAAGAACCTGGAGAATATGTTAGCATTCAGCTTGAATGACATCTCAAATTAGACATACCACTTGCTGTGTGCTGTCATGGTTGACGAACTTCAGGCAACCGAAGGGAGCAATGCATAGCAGTAGACCAAAAGTCACCGGCCACCGAGGTCCTAGTCGGTCTACGATCCTTCCGAGAAGTGGTTGGAACAAGCCTGGAATTGCCAATGCCAGAAAGAGTAGTCCTGTACCAAGCGAAGACCAACCATAGGTCTCTTCTGCGAACAAGGGTAGTGTGACATCAAAGCCCGGTAGGATCATTGCATTGACAACATTTGCTAGGAAAGTGGCCCATAGCTGCCAGGATTTAAGCAGCATTAGAAGTGGTGAAGACTGTAGGCGTTCCCAGATTGTTGAAGCTGTAGACCCGTCCCACGATGAATGCTCTTCTGACTTGCTCCCAAATGCCGAGGATACCGATTGTGTTTCAGTATCTATGCCGATCGAGAAGATGTGCTCCGTCCTCATTGTCGAGATAGAGATCGATCTCATGACTGGCTCCGGGACTATTACGCAACTTTCAGCGACGAATGCTGGCGCACCTGGCAACAGCAGAGTCTTCTTCTTGTTCGGTTCCGGAAGCATCAGAAGCAAGCCGAGTGTAACGGCAATGAGTGCAAAGCCAATAGCGAAGAGGGCTAAATAATCAACTTTGCCGTAAATGATGCCGCCAAGTACTGGACCTGCAACTGCGGCTGCATTGAAAGGCGCTGACACATAACCCATCATCTCGCCTGTCTTGTCGGATGGCGTTCTATCAGCAACCAATGCCAGACCGACACCCCACACGATAGCAGCGCAGCTACCTTGTATCAGCCTTCCAACCATTAAAGCAGCTGTGTTTCTGACGAAGGCCTGAATCGCATGAGCACCGAGCAAGATGAATGTTCCCCACACTAAGAAGGCCTTGCGCTTTGCAATTCTATCGGACAGGTAGCCAATGATAGGCGCAGCGACCAGCAATCCAGCTGCCTCTATACCAAAGAGTGAGTCAACCCATTTCTGGACTTGCTCAGGTTTGACGCCGAATCGATTTGTCAGGGCTGTAGGGAAGACCGGGCTTACGGCACAGTAGAGCCATTGTTCCTGTTAAACCTGTTAGCATCGCTAGCTGAGTTACGGACCACACATACCGTGAAGACAGCGAAGCCTAGAGCTACAACCATGAACCATGTCGATGATCGTATGTGCGAAACCCCCATTCTTGTTGTCTCCTGTGTGTCTGATTTATCTCTATTTCGATTCTGGCGGACTAGTTGTCATTTCCTTTCTATCGGTGTAGTATTCACCATGCCTGTAAAGTTGTAAAACTGTCTAGTTTTGCTTGATCGCGAGCTCGTCGAAGGGGAGAAATAGACCGCCATTCGCTTGCTGAGTCGAAGGGCTTGCTTTCTGTTGTTAGGTATGTATCTATTGTGATCGAATAAGTCTCTCAAATGAGATCTCAAAAGAATGTCTTGTGTCGATTAACGATGTTCAAGGATTGGAAGATCTGGTGAGTCGATCGAGGACAATTTGCTTGTCTTCTAAAAAATGAGCGTGCTTGGAAAAGAATTGGTTCCGGACAATGTGTACGGTACCAGAGATGGTTCGGGAAGGCCAGCGGATTTGAGATTCGCCAATTTCGTGATATCTGCTCACGAACTGTTTGGTTGGGGTTGAGGCGTTTGTAAGATAGGCTGAACCTGACAGTCAGTTGAAACGAATGTTGGTTGTTGTTGCAACGTAATCTCAATGTGAATGTTTGAGTGGCTAATCTGAAGAGTAGTCAAACAGATCTCGGATCTACGACGTTCCATACAGAGTCTTCAGCTCATGATTGTGTATAGCTCTTGCCATAATTGAGTGCCAAGAACGTACTTACCATATCTCAACATCAAGCACCTACCTCTTGTGATAGTAGTGGTTCTTCGCTGTCTGAGATGCCATCGCCCGGTCGCAAAGCATATGTGCTGTAGCAAGGACCTGCTAGCCCGGAAGGGCACTACTCGAATGTACTCATAAAACGTGTAGCGGAAGTTTGGACCATGGATTTCTGCGACACGGAACAAACTCGTTCACTTGTTACACGGTATCGAGTAGTCGATCTCA
>JAKLMI010000205.1:0-24410 GCA_022813495.1 Pasadenomyces melaninifex
ACGACATGGCACGGATACCATTCATCCTCATGTTAAGCGGGGTCCAAAGTCATGGTCTTACCACAGACCATGGAGGAAACGGGAATACGGGACGATGACAGACAATCTAGGTAATTCTTTGGGAAAGCTTGTCAGGGAGCAAATACTCAAAAACAGGAAATCGGTGCTTAAAGTGAAACAGGTACAGCAACAATGCTTTGATAGAGCTAGATATGGCTTACTGCAAAATTGGAATTTGTATTATCAATGATCTTGTGCGATCCCATTGAGATATTTCGTCAATTCACTTGTAGTGTTATTCTTCTACTTGACTTCCTCTCGAAGAGGGCTCGGCCCAGGAAGCTCGTACTCATCCTGCTGTCGAAGCAAGCTGAGTCGTTCGACCCATTCACCTCTCAGCTGATGCACTCGTTTAGGCAGATGCTTCGGCAGTCCGTGTGTCCAAGCGAATATTTCGACGTCCTGTACAATGCTGCAGGTATTGGGTTTGCAATGTTCAGAATGTGTGAAAGGCATCGAGGAGTCATGGTTATCGTCGATTGGGCTTATTGAGGGAGATGACATGATATAGTCACCATCTTTGTCTATCAGAAAGCTTCTCAACCCGTTTATTTCGTCAGTCACAGTTTGGGATATAATCGTTCTTGGCTCTCGAGATCGACCACGAGGGTGCTTATCGTCTTCAAATTCCTCTGGCATGATCGCCCTCAGCGTATCAAGAAATGGCGTGTCAGAGCGAGCGTATGACATGTTTGTTTGGTAGGAAGAGTGGAAATGAGTGATGCATAGCACAGGATAGGTACTTTCATAGAGCAAAGACATGTTGTATACCTGTGAACCATTGCAATATATTAAGCAAGTTCGTTGAGAACCACCAATTAAGTCTGACCACTGTTTTGTTCTGCGACAAAGCGAGCATGCCGAGACATAGGTTTCATGTTGTATCTAGAACAATACTCCTTTCTCTGACGTATCAAGCTGCTTGAGCTGTGTCTTATCAATCCACATTTGTGCTCTGAAGTTGCCGATTTGCATTGAAGCCTGTGGGATCACAGGCACATAGAAGCTCAGCTTAGGCAATAAGATAAGCAGTATCATGACATGGAGTTCGGATTCACGAGCCATGGACTGCCTCCCTGGTGCAGCCACTGAAGAATAAGAGCTCTTCTGAGGCCTGGTGGTGAGAGTCTTCCTAGTGTGCACCACCTCGAATTCTACCGTACATCACTTGCTCAGGTACTAATATGATCGAACGCCTTTTTCAGTATATATAAAGCTATCCTTGTGCCGAAATACTGTAGCGTTGAAGGCTGAATTACTGTACAAGAGAAGGGAGGTCTCGAGGACAAAGTCCGCGCGTGCAGTAGTAATCACTACTATAAACTCGGAGTGGTCGCTTTTATAACCGCCCGGCATCAAGTCTCGTGTCACGGTCAATAGGCTCAAAGGCGCGGGGGCGTTGTGTGACACCTATACCATTGTAGCTTCCACGCAACATGCCATTTGCGCGCGTGAAACCCATATATAGCAGCGTCACATATACCAACATCATAAATGCCAGCAAAAAACCTGGAACGAATGGTGAGATTCGCCACTCAGATTCTTCGTTGTATGTAAGCCAATTGATTCCCATCGCGAAATAAGTGAAGCAAACCACGATCATAAGTATTGGGTATGCCATAAGCAACGTCAGTCTGCTCAGATCCCTCCAGAACATGGATTTATGAGTTCTTCTCCGATCAGGCCCAAGCTTCCACCGTCTTACACTAACTTTGAGATCCCACAGAAAGTGGTCATCGGAAGTGACAACATTGGCACGGGTAATGTCGATGCTTAACGCCGACCTGGCAAAGAACCGCATAATAGAATAGTCCTCAGTGACGTTGATCGAGGCGGACAACCCTGATAGGTAGTCTCCGGTCATGACAGTGTACGGCTCACCGGCTTCGCGAAACGCCAGCAAATTTTGCGTCTCCGACATCAGCACATTGGGTGTCGTCGTAGTATTACTCTTCAAGACATCGAAGAAGCGCAATCCCATTATTTTTCGCTCAAACACATAGGGGAAAAACTTGTGTACGCTTACGACCGCACATACGGGCTCAAACAGGATATTGAAGCCCAATCTGATGAGAAGAAGTCGTGTGCCAACCTCAGCGACACACCAGATTCCGTCCTGGAGACGGGCTATGGGAACCCCACGATCGGAAAACACAGATTCGGGCAGTATTTGTGGACCAGGTGGACAAGCACCAAATAGGCGTCTAAGTGTCCACGATGCGTTCCAGAACCAATCTGAAGCAGTCTTCTGATTAGGCAAAAGTATTGGGTTGATGTTTTGACTAAGCGATGTCCTGGTGTGGCGCAAGCGTACCCTGGTGGTCATATTGTATGGCAAAGGCTCATAATGAACGTAGTCGTTCACATACACGAGACGCTTCAGCGGCTTTCGCTTCAACCAATCATGGTACAACTCGCCAAAGGCAAGGTCACCAATACTTGACGGGACTCTTCGGTACTGATGACCAACACGGCTTCGACAGACGTACAAGTAAACTTGCTGCGGTTCCGTTTCAGGCTTGACAAGTTTACATTGCAACGGTGTCGAGTATAGATTCATGGAAACGGGCCAAAGGTCAAGCTCGATCTCAATTCCCTGTCGAGTCTTCTGAAAAAGTGGTCTCGTCCATTGTCCGGGAGATGCATGAATATGACGACCGTCCTTGAAGTTAGCTGGGTGTTTGGCAAGCAATCCGCAGCCGCTAGGATCGACACCTTTCCATGCGAAAATAGATTCATCGTCAACGATTTCGATAATCGCTTCCTGTAGCCGCAAGAATGCCGTGTCTCCTTCACCGTAGAGTAGAGGCATATTGACACTGAAAAGGCCCAGTAAACAATAAGCGATGTCTTCGGCTCTAGTCGTTGTCCTGGATGCCGCCCATGACATTCGTTCAGCGACTGAATAGGACATGATATCGCGTTCAGACTTAAGTACTGCTTGGTCAATGCCTGTGAAAGCTTCTAAGAATGGCGCAAGACGTTTCCGATCGCCAATGTAGTCCCAGGTCGTGGTGTAGAATAGCACCGTTGTTGGTGCTATAAGCTCTTGTAGGGTCCAGCCCCTTTTGGACCATCTGCTGTGACCTATTTCATTGAAGCCATCTGGAGCAATTGTATCAACATCAACCAGGTAAGCATAGCAGACTCCAGCGTTCTTGTACCAAGCATACATAGAGTTGATAGCCTCACTCAGCTCTGTGCTGCTGCTCTTGTCTATGCAGCATGTGTCAACCCAGACATACTTGTACCCATCCTTGTTAGCCTGTTGACAACAACATGCGACTTTTTGGAAGCCCTTCGAATGCCTGCCTTTCCCACTCTTGAACATGTCGAAGTCTAGCTCCTCATCCTCCCAGGTATGCGAAAGGATGGCATACTCGTTGGTCGGACATGCAACAAATGATTTGAGCTCTAGACTTGAGACATCAATGAGGTGCATCGTGAGCTTGGTTTGCAGGGTGTGCTCTTTCGTAGCGCAAAGGGGAGCTTTCGTGGATGGTGACACAAGCGCAGCTTCATTTCGGTCTGGAAATTGGGTACAATGTAGGTAACCCCTCTGAAGAAGGCATTCAGCTTGCAAGGCTGAGAGCGTTTATATATCGAGAATTCCAGCATGTTGATTGGTACACATGGATTTCAGCCCCCACTGATCTCGATCTGTTGTTGTAGCGAGCTCTTTCTGGTCTTCCCATTCGTGACTTGGTAAGAAAAAGGACGGTTGTTTGCCATCTTGAGTACACTCCGAACTTTCTTTCAACGATCGTAATCGGAAGCATGGTGAGTAGTAAGAGCTATGTATCACCTCATATGTAGTTGTTAACCGTATGCGGCAAGGACATAGCAGAGGAGAACATTGATGGCGATAGCGTCTTTGGGCTCTCTGGTCATCGTCAGAATGTATAGAAATTGGAAAAACACATTACTACGTAGTAGCGTGGATGAAGCCTACGCCTATCAACAGCTGCTTTCTCCTTCTCCTGCACCTTCACCTTCTTCTGATTTTTCTTACTACTTTGATCTAAACAGGACTATAAGCCTCCTTGCACATGAGACGTAGCAACTGTCAGATGATGCTTACGCGAATGTCGCTGTCGCGCAAACATGCTCTTAGTGAGCTTAGTGGAGTTCAATAGATTCTGTATATATCTGTCGCACAGAACATGTTGGGATGGAAGCATGCAGACGCACACAGATGATAGATTGAAGGTAGATGGAGCTGCGAGAAGCTCTTCGCTCTTTCC
Source organism: Pasadenomyces melaninifex (assembly GCA_022813495.1). NCBI lineage: Eukaryota > Fungi > Ascomycota > Dothideomycetes > Pasadenomyces > Pasadenomyces melaninifex. The sequence continues at coordinate 4,305 of JAKLMI010000205.1, forward strand.
GCTTTAACAGAAGCAGTCGTTATTGTCGCCCGTAGTCGTAGGCGTAGAGGACTGAACAGGAAGCCCATCGCTACCCTAAAGAGCGATCTTCTGGTTCAATAGCAGGCTCGTTTGGGCAGCAGCTGCTCCATATTCCGTCCGAGCCATAGGCACAATCAATCGATCTCAGTCGCGGACCATGGGGCATCAAGCCACCGGGTGGGAAGAAAGATCTTGGACAAAGCGCAAACGCTATCGTAGTCGCATAGTCAACGACTTTGACAGGCTTCAGATTGCGCAACGTGGTCCATGCTCGTCCTATCGAAAGCCGTTCGTGAAGCCTGACTAGACTTCAAAACGCTGCTATGCCTGGATCTATATCCTGACATGCTCCCCGCAACCTACCATTGTTCTGGGCGTTTTGCAAAGCAGAAAGCGTCTCCAGTGATACCGTCGATCCTTTGACCAATCTTCGATAGCCTTGCACGTAATCGAGCAATATGTCCGCAGCGGAGTCCTATCAGGGAGCCGAGGAAGAGATGCCTGCCATAGAGCAGACCGCTTCAAGGAAACGTGACAAATTTAACTCTTTTCTGAAAGAAAGTTGGCAGAAGGGAGTCGTTCTTGGTAGAGAAGAAGTGTTGAAAGGTGAGATTGCTCTCAAGCAGTCGCTCGGTCTAGGTCCACGACCCAACGTCATACCTCCCGGTCCGGCAGAAGTGAAGGGTTCACTGCGCAAGGTGGAGCTAGGTTGGCATCCTGTCGCTGGTGGTGCGGGAAAATGGTTCGCGGAGAACACAGTAGGCAAGAGCATCACAAAATCAATTGGAAAGTATCCGGATCCTACGCAGCACTGGGCAGTGCTCGTCGGCGACTACTGCCACGAGCTATGGATGGACGAGCATCTGGATGTGATCTATATCAACGAAGTGTTGAAAAAAGACGAGTGGCATACATTCGAAGTAGGCCAGACACGGTTCAGTGATGAAGCGCTCAGGCAGACTGGAGAAATGGTGATATACAATATGAGGCAGAAAAGACCACTGTACAATTTGATCAGTAACAATTGCCAGAACTTTGCGACGAGCCTGCTGGACGCGATCCAGATAGGTGCTCATCGCGAATTTGGCTCAACCTTCGAAATCTATTCTCGTGCGACAGGGAAAGGTGCAATCAAGGACCTGTTCAGCGATCCTCCTGATGAGCAGCCGGACCAGGAAGCCTCAGGACAATCGCACCAGGATACAGTACAGAATGCACAGAATGTGATGGATCAAAATACAACAAAGCTTGATCACCATCACTAAAACATGCGGAATGCGATGTAACCACAGTATGTGTATGACACTCTGACCTATGTGCTCTAGATTGTCACAGAATCTATGTTGCTATACATCGCTGCTATTAATTGACATGAAGTTTACACTCAGAAGAAGATGTTGCGTTGCAAGTTCAAATTTTGGACCCATGGGGTGAATGTCAATGCTGCGGCGAAGGTTTCTCATCTAGCCTGTTCAACTCGCCAACTTTTCCTTCCTGGTTCGGCGACTGAGGTGAAGCTGGGATATTAGGCAGTACGTCAATATGTCTCGATCGACGAACATCCTCATCATCAGCTGGTGGTGCCAGACTAGGCAAGTCACTGCTCAAGCTCGACATATTGCGCCGATGTCTAGGTCGTTCTGGTGATGGACTCGATCTGCCTCGGGATGAAGAGTCAATGTCGGATATAGGATTTGCATCGGTTGTCGCTGAGGCAGGTGCTAATGTGTCAGAACCACCCTTTGCCGCCACCTTGTTCCTCGATAGATCTTCCTCACTTTTCTGCCCTGGCATCTCGTAAGCCACAGGTCCTGTCGTCGTCGCTGTCGCTGGAGATGCGCCGAAACCTTCCGAGAACCGCGAATATGTGGTCTGATCTTGCGACATCGAACGAGGTGAAAATTGTGGACTGCGCGCAGTGGCTGTGGAAATCGACTCCCTTGGCCGAGCTGGCTGATCTGAGCCCATCTCGTACCTCTCATTCGATCCAGCCGCTGTGCCTGCATTCATCCAACCTGGACTGGTCACGGCGCTTGGCGCTTCGTGTACTCTTCCGTCCGGACCTTTGTTGTTGTTGAAGTAATCCGGGTTGCTTTCTACTGCCGTATCACCGGAGGTATTGGATTTTTCGGCTTCAGGGTCTATAGGACCGGACTTTCCTAGCCAGGAGAAAACGTTCTTCCTACTTCGTTGCGTCCTGTCGATGCCCTGCTTGTTCTTGCGGTGTCTTCGCCAGCACCAGAACAGAATTCCTGCTATAATGAGGACAGGAATGACAGTACAGATTGTCGCAATGACAGGGACCTTCCAGTCATCAGAACTGTTTTGCGATGGCGCTGTTGAGGCCGAGCTGTTCTGCGCGCTACTGTACGGATAGTACGTTTGCACTTGTCCTTGGTAAGCTGTGGAAAATAAGTCGTTCAAAGTACTGTTGAGCCCTGTCGCCTGGAAACTCTGGCCAGGTCCAGCAGCGCTAGCAAAATTGAGCTGTTTAACAACGGCGTCAGGTACTGTAAAATTAGTGTTCGAAGAAGCGTTGTATTTGCCCGTCCATTGCAACAGGTTCAAATCGAGTACATCGATGATTGTGTCCGAGGTCAGTGCTCCTCCCAATTGTCCAGTCCCTCCCACAGTGATCATCGTGGTCGGATTTGGAGCAAAACACACACTGCCCTGCCTTGCGTGACTGCTACCAGAAGCTGGGGCTTGAACATTGAGTTTGGTCCACTGAAAAGCTGGAATCGAGAGTACCCAAACATCGTCTCGAACATTTGGATTTGCGCTGGTGTAGGTACCATCATAGCCGCCATACACAAAGATCTCGTGCGATTTGCCATCTTGTGTGGGAACAACAGCGGTGCAAAAGCTTGCAAGCTGACTGGGTCGTTCAGTGGTCTCTAACGTCTGCTGAGTATACCACGCGTTGGCATCGACGTCGTAAATCGCGAGTTCAGTCATGAATGGGCCATTCTGTGTATCTTTGGGTGGCGTAAGAAAGCGATCTCCAGGAACTTCAACCCCGCCGATGGCCACTAGGACACCTTTCTTGCCATATGGTAACCATACAAGCGATCCTTCTGCACGAGGTGTCATATTAGCAGGCCAATCCATGTTCTGAAACTTCGCATCGTTTGGCGTTGTCATGTCAACTTTGATAAATGTAGGAGACGTGATCGTCGGATGATTGTCCGCGCTATCATCACTGTTATATTCCAGCTCGCCTCGAGTTGAGCTGACCATGCCGCTGAAGTAAAACCCAAGACCTTGATCTGGCGAGCTTGCATATGCACCACTAGTGATGTTATCCGAAACTCCATCTGTCTGCTGGTTTGGTGATACACCTTGATCAAATCTGGTCTGAGATGGATTGCTTGGGTAGACGTTGAAGAGAGTGACTGTTGAAGCACCAATCGGCGGCTTATCGGCAAGCCCGCCGAATGTATAGAATTGATAGTCCTGTCAAATTCGTCAGCTAGTCCCCGAAGTGAAGCTGGTCTACCCAGCCATTGCAATGAGCTTACATTCTGGAACAAGCCACCGGCAACATAATTTGGCGCCTGCGTATTCGACGTTTCTGGCAGTCCAGCCTTCATGTATTCGCTTGTATCTTGATTCGTCGCATCAAAGGAAGTGGTAAGATCAATCTGGTAGTACACGCCATATGAATGCTGGACTATGCTCGTATCCGACCATTTGCCATTACTGAAAGTGCCGTTGGTCATCAGACCGCTCTCGAGCACTAAAAGCTTTTGCAACTGCTGTGCGATTGTTAGCTCACGAATTTGAAATAGATCGACACGACTCTCGTCTTGCCACGAGAGCATCAACACGTGTCTCTAAAAAGACTTACTGCACCTCTCAGGCCTTCCCAACCCGCAATACTGGTTTTCGCCAGTACCCTGCTTCCTAGCCCAAGCAGACATATCGCAAGCGTCCAACACGAATGACTAGTCAAGCGAGCCATGCCCGCAATGTGTTGCGCTTGATCAGAACTTCACTTGAAGTTGGCCTTCGATGTTGAAGGGTGAAGTCGAAAGATGTGGCAGCCGGCTATCGCACGTTCGACCACAATGGGATACCACAAAAGCCCTGTGACTGGAGACAGGGCTATAGATTGTCTAGCCCACCATACACACAGTGTAGGACTTCGCCACTGCAAACTATCGAACTCCTTCGAGCCAATTTGGTGGGATAGAACGGGAGTGTGCAGGCACAAGACATCGTGCTCGGCCGGCGAGCCCTCGTGGACCAATGCCGATTCGTTTCATGTTAACAAACGCAGAGCTCGACTTCTTCTGGAGCATGTGTTGCAAACAGCCAACCAGATTCGTCAAATGATATTTTTGGCGAGAAATAACTGAGTCGTGTCCATAGTTGTAGCCCTGTCAGCACTTACAAAGACTAAAGAACGACGTTGCACCATGACATACTTTAAAGACCAGCACAGCCTTATTCCTTACCTGGATGTGGACCTGATGGACAACGAGCAATGAGCTCTCTGTAGCGACCCACCTTCAAATTTATGCTTCGTAGTCCAACGTTGTGCTGCAGCTCCGCTGAAAGCAGCTTGGTGATTGCTTGTCTGGGTCAAACAGGTTTCTTTCACTTATCGTGAACATGGTCACAAAGCAGAGCTAGTGCTGCAACGTGCCACAATCAACCTACAGAGCACATATGCTCAAGCTCGCGTGTAGCACTTCGACACAAACATGCTGGCAATGATCTCGGCAGCAGCAGGATGCGCAGATCCAGGCATATCCTCGTTCAGAGATTGGTGAAATCCAAGACCGGTTGAAGCTTGAACCTTGAATCAGGTACAATGTTCAACCTTGTGGATCTTCAGGCCAGCATCTGGGTCGGTGCGCAGGCTTTCCGCCCAACAACAGAGTCTCTTGTGGAGCTTTGTCTAACCCACTTGAGCTTAGCACTGAACACTTGTCTCGCAGAGGCGATGCTACTGTAGGTCCTTCTGAGAATTGATGCCAAACATAGCGACATTATTGTTGCAATCACTACACCACAATATCATGTCTTGTCAATGACGAGGAATGCGAAGCTTGTTAGCAGGCTCGGAGAAATGTTAGCGGGTTTTGAACAGCTCTCAGTCGATCCACCACGGTACTTGCATTCCCATCAGCACGGCTGAGAGTATCAAAACATTGTTGAGCTATACGATCACATCGCACGCAATGCCGCCGGTCACACTCGACCGCAGTATTTAGTGATAAAGCACAATAGCCAAATATCTTGGAAGTTTGCAGCTGTCGATTGGTTTATTGATTGCTGGAAGCACAGCCCATGACTCAGTGACACGACTTCAATGCATGAGCTAGGTCGCCTCGTTTCGATCCCGCTCCGAACATCATGTATCCATGCATGAAAAGTTTACACTAGCTTCACGATTTCAGGTCTCCCGTCAATGGAACAGCCAGGGAGCATACCAATTTATGGGATCGAAGGCTCAACCTTGCTACATGAAGTGGTGTCCCCTGCCACTGGCGTTGCTTGTTCGACGATCATGGATCACAGCTGTCCTTGATCAGGAACTAGCTACGCTGAACTTTTCTTCCTGCTATGAGAGACGCGTGTTCTGGAAGTGGTCGTGGTTGCAATCTTTGTTCTGGGTTGTGCCATTTTTGACCTGAGATCTTCTTGTCCGGCCAGTGTTCGCTACAGATCTACAGCACACACTCGTTACCATATAGGACAGCATGCACACACACCTCATACTGCTTGCTATAGCAGCAAGTCTCGCAGCTGCGACTAACGCGAATTCCACTTACAATTCTCCCAGTGTGTCGCCAGCAACCTATGGCACAACGTCAGCGGCCTATGCCACACCAAGCGGCTCTTGTCCTGCATGCGTGCCAACTACAATCACAGACACCAATACCGTTACCGATACGACCACATGCTATGAGACTACCACTGAGACAGCAACGACTAGCATTACCAACACCGTTACGGATACGACCACATGCTATGAGACTACCACTGAGACAGCAACAACTAGCATTACAAATGTTGTGACTGTAACAGATGTGAGCACCGTCACCAATGTGAATACCGTTACCGACATAAACACTGTGACGGATGTGCACACTATAACAGACGTCAGCACTGTAACAGATACTAGCACTATAACGGATATTGGCACTGCGATTCAGACCAGCACGGTTACGCTCACGCTTCCTGCAGCGACCGTTACGGACGTTAACACTATCACCATAACGGATGTTGGCACGGCGGTTCAGACCAGCACTATCACGGTTACGCAAACGGCAGCGACTGTTACAGACGTCAACACTATAACCATAACAGATGTTAACACAGCGGTTCAGACTAGCACGATCACTATAACGGATATTGGCACGGCGGTCCAAACGAGCACGGTCACGCTGACGCTTCCGGTAGCGACTGTTACAGACGTTAACACTATTACCATAACAGATGTTGGCACTGCGGTCCAGACCAGCACGATCACAGTAACGGATACTAACACCGTAACGAACATTGGCACGGCCGTCCAGACGAGTACGATCACTGTAACGGATATTGGCACGGCGATCCAGACGAGCACGATCACAGTAACGGACGTTAACACCGTAACGAACATTGGCACGGCCGTCCAGACGAGTACGATCACTGTCACGGATATAGGTACGGCGATCCAGACGAGCACGATCACAGTAACGAACATCAACACCGTAACAAGTGTTGGCACAGCGGTTCAAACCAGCACGATCACTGTAACGGACGTTAACACCGTAACGGAAGTCGACACAGCGGTCCAGACGAGTACCATCACCTCAACGATACAAGTTACTAGCACTGTTCAATTACCTGGCTCGACCGAAACGCTGAGCACGACACTGGCAGGAATTACCTTGACCAGCGTCGTTACGCAGACAGCTCAGGTGCAGACACAAACTGTGTCGACCGTACTGAGCGTGACGGTAACGCAGATCACGACTCTGACGAGTGTTTCAACATTGTCATCCACAGTCAGCATCTCAGCTCCAGCCAGTCCAGCCTCAACGATAACTGCCACGAGCGTTCTGGCCACCACACTAACGGTGACTGATTCAGCGCTCTCTGGACTCGTAACCTGTCCAAGCCGAATCATAAACCCAACCTATACTCCTCCCACGCCTCTGCCATCGACTTACCTGTGGGGTTGCCCTCCAGGAAAACTTTGCCATCCTAAAAGAGAAGGCTGCAACTTCGAACAGAACCCACCGGCGGACACCTATGTTTGCGCTCCTGAAGAATGCTTGCCTGTCGCTCAACTCCCACCCCTTGATACATGGCTCAATTACGAAAACGTCAACGATACATGCGCTTGGTTGACACCAATCGACGACTACTTCAACCTCAACCCAACATTCTTCGGCCTCGACTTTGACATCTTCAACATCTACGGTCAGCCTCGATGCGATACCCAGTCAAAGTGCCCAGCTGGTACATCCACATCCACATCAACAGCATGGCAGTCATGGCTATCGTCAAGTCCTCCAGCTTCCGCTTCCGCTCCAGCTCCACCTCAGATCACCAAGCGCGCAACGCTCGAGGATCGAGACCTAAGCAAGCGCGCTATAGTCGTGGCCAGCGAGTGCTATGCCGTATGCGACTATGCAGCAGCCGTATACCAAAGCATCGGCAAAGTGCCCGCCCTCTGCGCGTCAGATGGTCAATGGAGCTCGGCGTTTGGCAGAGTTACATCTTGTACAGCGAAGTATAGTGCTACGGGCGTGACGAGTGTGGCATCGGTACTCAATGACCCGATTCTGTACTGCCGGTCTAACCCACAGAAGAGGTACAATCTGTTTGGACGAGCTGCCTTTGCTTGATAGAGGAGCTCTGGTTTCACGAGTAGGAATATAGATTAGCGGGTTTTTGAGCTAGGATTCCGACAATGATGATGATGGCATCATGATCTTTCATCTACCTTTGTAGATAATGATAATATTCGTTCTTGAGGCGACTCAAAATCTTTGCTTTGCTAATGCAATGTGATAAATTGCACAGCTGGTATTTTTTGTCCTCATTTTCCTATATCGGTCGGAATAGGCTGCGGCCCTGAGTGATATAGAAAGAGCCTTGGAATAGGAAAGTTTGGCGAGTGCGTCGTGTGTGCTCGAAAACGGAAAGCGGCCTTGTTAAGGTATTCGGCGTCATCTCTTGGACCAACGAATTGTGGCAGGATGCACTGGCCTACTAAACATGCTGCTGTAGTCTGTAGCAGGTACTTGAGCCTGTGGGTCGACTTGCTCGAATTTCAATAGTTTCACGAACGTTGCGAGGATCGTGGTCAGTTGCGCATATGCAAAAGTCTCTCCAACGCATCTGTGCCGCCCTGCGCCGAACGGAAGATATGGCGAGGTAGCTGCTTTGCTCAGCACTTCCGTGGACTGGCTTGACATGTCTTGCTTCTCCTCCTTATCTGTCGAAGCTTCGAGCCAACGTAAGGGATCCCATTCCATTGGCCTGGGAAAGTACTGCTCCATCCTCGAAGGGACACCAGGTGCCGCTAGCAGAACATGACCACGGGGTACCACTATGTCGGTATCTGGGACCGGCATGGGCGACTTGACCTTTCTCATGACCGAATGAATTGGTGAATGCAAGCGTAATGTTTCCTTGATGACGGCATTGTGAAGTGCAAGTCTGGGTAAGTCGTCATACGTTAGTTCTTGAGTACCAGAGACCCGCTGCTGTTCATTATAAAGCTCTTCAACTAAACGCGGTCGGTGAGCTAGTTCCAGCATGATCCAGGTACCTGTTGAGGCAGTATTGTGCTATGACTCGTCAGCTCATCCATTGAAAGGACTTGGCCGGAAGAAAGAGACGTCAAGCGGAAGCAGTGTGCGCCATGACTTACCTGTCCACCCATCAGCAGCGCAATCATCAAATTTGCAGTCTCCTCATCCGTGACCTTACTGCCATCTTTATACTCGGCATCCACCAAAGTCCATAGCATGTCGTCAGCATCATCTTTCTTTTTCCCGTTCCTGCGCCGATCGTTGATAATGCTCATGTAGAGCTTTGCCATTGTCCTTTGAGCGTGGTCCCTACGTCGATTGATGGGCAGTGGCAGACCTGGCAGCATGAAATTGATCGGCGCAAATCCATCATCGAGATGCCGGTATAGCTTAGCAAAGGTTGAGTCGAAATGCGAGCGGACCTCTCGACCCTGCAGAGACGCAGCAGCACAATATAGTGCAATTTCGTCGAAAACAGTCGAAATATCGCAGATTCCAGCAGAGTTTCGGAACTTCTGGTTCGTGCGAATGTATTGTTCAACCTCGTGGACGAATATTGGCACGTAGGATCGTAAGTTTGCTGATGTGAAGCCTTCCTTGAGGATCTGTAGTGCACAATATGAACACATATTGTTAGGTGCATATCTGGAAAGAACATACGCGTTTCTGATCCATGAACTTTGCATTGTCGACGTCGTAAACTACTCCTTTGCCGAAGACTGGTATGGTCAAAGGTCCGTAGACCTCCTGATCAGATGTTAGCAGGACATTCGTCTGCAAAGTGCTGAACATACTTCCGCGTTGAGATCTTTGAGCTTGCTGTTGAGGATGAAGTCATTGCCTTTCGGTCCCAGGTAAACCGTCACTTTCATACCAAGCAATGTGAAGGTGAAGATATCGCCGTACTATAGTATCAATTTTAGCTGTCGGTACTGGTCCGTAGGACTATGAAGAACTATTCCAGGAGGAAACAGCACATGAGATTTGGTTGTTGACCCTACCTTTTCTTTGCATCTGAAAAAGAAGGTATAAGGATCTTTGCCGTAATTGACAGTACTGCCAATGACTGGCAGCCAGTGCCATACGACTGGCGGTTTGCGGTCGTCATGCAAATAATTCTGTTGTAGGATATTTGCTAATATCAGTCCGAGCAGTAGCGCACAACACGTGGTTAGAACCGCAAAGGTAATCGACATTTCAAAATTGCGAAGGCACAAGTAAGAAGCTGGACGGTAGCTGTAGAAACTACGTGATCATGAGCTCGATCTAGCAGATGCTGCGTATGACCATCGTGTGTGAGATCGCTGGGAAATTCGTGCTATCGCTGCCAAGGCCATGCTTTGTAGCTCTTCCTTACCTATAAATTTCGTCACGTACTAAGGAGAGACAACATAACAAGATCTCGCCAGAGTCACAGACTACAAGGAGGCTGCTCAGAGTGCTAACCGTCGTGCAGACCCTTTTCTTCTGCTTGTGCCATCGATTGACCTCCTCGTCTTCACTCCACGAGACTTTGGATTGCCTACCGCTGCTACCTAGGTAAATTTCAAGGTTTAAATTTGAGCTTCGGAGTTGCGGTCAGCACAGGCGCTTTATGCCCAAAGTCAGCGCCTATCGACACCTTCGATCCCCCAAGAGGTCGTCTAAGCTTATCAATCAGGCGTCACTGCGAATTGGGAAATGTGTTTCGATGACCTCATTGGCCAGAATTAATTCATGCAATATCGTGTCCTACACTCGACAGGTCGATGAACGAGCCTAATCTCTACAGTTGAGGATTATCTGCTGGTCCTGATGGCATGCTATTGATGCCGTGCCTACAACATGTCCAAGCCCATATCGTTTGGCTTCGGTAAGCCAAAACCTGCGAGTGGTCCTCGACCATCGACAAATGGCTCAAAGACGACAATTTCACTAGGCACTGCAAGCAAAAAGGGAGCACCTCGTGCAACAGCACTCCATGGCGACGACGAGGATACCCATGACGACGAGCAGCCCAAAGTTGAGGCTTTGACTGGTTTTAGCAGCTCCGGCGCAATCCTATCTGCGCCTGTAGAAGAGAAGAAACACCTCGTGATCGAGAACACCGGTAACAATTGGAGAAAATTCGTGGCTAGGCAAAAGAGTGGTCTACCAGCAGAAGTTCAGGCGGCGCGGGCGGGAAAGAGTGCTGTGACGATAGAAAAGGACGAAGTCAGTAAAGCATCGGGCCTTCAACTTGCAGATGGTCCACAAAATGGACATTCTCAAAATGGTCAATCAGAATCAGTGAAGGTCGAAATCGCGGAGCGGGAAGAGCCAAGCGTAGACGATGAGGCCTTGCGAGCGCTCTTGGCTGCTGATGACGGAAAACCGACAGGCACAGCTGTGATCGAAGCAGAGCAGGACGATCGCAACAACAATTTGAACGACAAAGACGATTTTCAGGCGTTTGTGGAGTCGCATCCTGACTCAAGTACTTTGGACGAATATGCTGCTATGCCTGTCGAGGAGTTTGGTATGGCTATGCTGAGAGGCATGGGAAAGAAGCGTCGTGCCAATGGAGAGGTCATCCAGCTGGAGTCAGATACCAAGAAGGACGAGAAAAGAGCCAAAAGACAGGAATTCTTGGGCATAGGTGCCAAACCAGCAGCTGGTCTTGACGGTGTCGAGCTAGGTGCTTGGGGTAAGGCAGATATGAGGAAGAACAATAAAGGTGCTGGATTCTTCACTCCTCTGATGGTCCGGGACTCGAAGACAGGCGAGACGATCACAGAAGAAGAGCTTGAGCGTCGCAAGAAGGAGGCGAAGGATGCCAAACATGATCGACGTGATGAGGGCTCAGAGGTGAACGGCCATCGAGACCGCGACGGCTACAGAGACGCTATGAACGGCTTTTCGAGAAGAGAGAAGGATCGTGATGCGGAACATGAATCTCGTAGTTCTTCGAGACGATATCGAGATGAGGACAGAGACTACGATTCCTCGAGATCGAGGCGGAAAACAAGCAGGAGTCGTTCTAGAGACAGGCACAAGCGATCGAGGGATAATGACAAGTATGTTTCTTCCGGTTCCAGGTATGAACGAGATAGATATCGTGACTCTGATAGCGACCGACATCGTGATCGTCGCAAAGATCGAGAAAGCTATTCTGATCGGAGGTCTGATGACTATAGGTCAAGCAGACACTAATTGAAAGCTCAATTCTTGGCATTCCTTGCCTGATCATCTTCAAGCACTACTAGTGTTTTTCTCCCTATTGAACCAAATCGTCTCGGTTATTGTCTATGCTTCCTTCACTCAATGGATGCCATAAAATCCGGTTCAAGAGATCAGGAATGCGTCCACAGTGCTAAGCTTCTGTCTCATCAGCATCTTCGCCTCCCACCTCAGCCTTGACAGTAACGCTCCTAGCCCGTTTCACTCTCTTGTCTCCAGTAACTTCAAGGTCATCCTCGCCGCCAGTAGGTGTGCCTGCTGCTTCTTCCTTAACCCGGAAGTCCGCAATTTCATCACTCTCGTCGTCCTCATCTTCAGTAATCTCCTCAACCTTTCGCTTTCGACCTTTGCTCACACTCTTCGAAGCTGATTTCTTTGCGCTGCTGGCTGGAGTGCTTGACTTCGATCTGCCATAGTTCTTTGGTGTTTTCGGCACCGTGGCACCATTGCTTCCATCTGCTGGGACGACCTGCCTTTCCACAAGCTTGAAACCGAGTGATTCGACAATAGCTTTGAACTTCTTTTGTCTGTTGTTCATATCGTTAGCCGGAGGAAGACACGAACTTGCGGCAACTTACGCATTATTGGCATTCGATTGTCCCACTTTAGCAGCAAGAGCTTTGTAATCTGGCTGGGGTAGCTCAGTATGAGCGAGAACGTTCATGACGTAGACTAGTTTGTCATTGTCTGTGCCGCTTGCCATGGTGGTAATTTGATCGTGAATCGAAGGAAGTATCTTCGGTGTCAGCAAGGAGAAAAACAAGTTTTTGGATCTGAGATGTGAAGTGAATATCGAGAAGTCGTGCAAAGTGGCTAGCAGAGATTTATGCACGCTGAAGTGACGCCTGAACCATTTCTGCAGAAAAGTTGTCACTTGCAGATGAAACAGGAAGCTGATTTTTTGATTCGTGTTCATTCCCGCTTTAATGCATTCATCACTTTCTGCCTGAACGCACCCACTGCCCGCATGTGCCTGTACTCGAAAGCTGAACAATTCGTCGTTGATCGGTGCAGAATAATTGTGTCACTTTCACGAAATAATTCAAGGAGTTCCAGCGACACCCTACACCATGATCATATCTTCACTCATGTGACTCGTGCCGTTCTTTACTGTTACTGAGCTTGCAACCTCATCCATCTCCCTCAGAGTATACTCAAGCAAGTACGTCTCATCAGTCAAGTCCTCAATTCTCTTATAGTGACGTTCAGTATATGCTTGCAAAGCTCTGAACATCTCCTTGACGTGATTGCCACTACCGCCTGCTCCTGACCGACTACCGGACCTGGCTAATTTGAGTATAGCTCTATCCTTGGCCATATCTGTCCAGATGTGCTGAGGATACTTTCGTAGCAAGCAATTCAAGACTTTTTGTGCAACGGTGGCTGTTCTAGCATTTGTATTCCAGTCTCTAACTCGTTCAAGCAGCTTGTAGACCTGTTCCTGATTTAGGTTAGCAAGCACGTCGTCGACTGCTTCTAGACCCATGTATGATTTTGGGTCTCTTTCCGCTTCTGGCAGATTGACTACATCCTCGAACACCCTCAGCAAGCGACCTGGGTGATTCAGAGCCAATGACAATGTGATGACCTCCTTGTAATTTCGTGCTCGGATGTGGTTCTGTAGCATCTGATCTTGTTCGACTCGTTCAGTCATAGCTTTGGAGGCCTGAGTAGCAGTCACCGCTGTCGTGTTTGTCCAGAATGCAATTTTTGCATCTGCAGCGCCTGAGATTAGACTATATGACTGTTTCTGGCCATCTTGGGCAACATGGTTCCCAGGCGTAGTAAGCGACCAAACTCTGTCAGTATGTCCATCGAGAGTGGCCAACAGGTGATCCGAATTCGCAGGTGCGAAAGGAGACCAGAGCTTGATCAATGTATCCGAGGAAGCCGATGCAATCATAGGCTTATCGCGAGACTGCTGATCATGTTGATCACCATCTTTTGAGGCACTCGGTGCCAGCCATAAAACCTTCAAGACCGAATTTTGATGCCCTTCAAACGTGAGAAGACAAGCATAAGTATTCAACGACCAGACTTTGACCGTGTTGTCCCCTGATCCGCTAACGAGTAATCCTCTGTTTCCAGATGAGCCTCCTTCGGCCAAATTCAGTGCTGGCGTCCCAACGGGTGAAAATTGTATTGACCATACACCTCTCTTGTGCCCCTTCAAGACCGCTACTGTTGAGCCATCTTCGACTGACCATATTTTGATCGTCTTGTCCTGTGATGCGGACGCCAAGAGGGGCGCGGTTGGTGAAAGAGCGACCGAATTGATGTCCTTGTCATGCGCAACCCTTGTGAAGGCTGCCTTCGCTATCGAATGTGGATCGATAGGTACCTGAGACGCTAATTTCGACAGATCCCACTTCTTCATCGTTTTGTCTTCAGAACCAGTGATCACATACGGCGGTAGAGCATCCTTCTTTGAGGCATTGGCCAGACCTATGGCACCGATTGATGCAGTATGGCCATTGAAGGTGGCAAAACATTTGAAAGTGTCACCTTGCACTTTCCACAAACGCGCCGTATTATCCTTCGAGCCTGTAGCGAGCCATGTACCTGTAATATCGGCACTCATGCAGATGACCACGTCTGTGTGGCCTTGCAAGCTTGCAATACTGCTTCCAAAGCCTAGAGAACCGTCTGTGCCGCTTTGCTCGGCGCTCGACAGTATTTTGATGCTCTCAGTATTGTCAGCAACCGCTAGAAGCTTGGGTCCAAGACAAGTCATGTCGATCACTTCATCTAGATTGCCAAAGAATGCGCGAATCAGGACTAGCGCATCTTCATCCTCTCGTATCCTTTGCTCCAACATCTGATAAGACCAGAGTTCTAGTGTTTGGTCGTTTCGAACATTGAGCAGCGAGTATTGACCAGGGTTCTGTAGCACAGTGACGATACCATCCGTCTCGAGACCACGCGAGGCTGGCATTTGTAACTCCCGACCATCAGCAGTCGACCAGATTCGTAGCCGGCCCTGTTCACCACCAGCGTAGAGATACTGACCTTGCATGATAAAACCAGCTGCCTCCAATTCTTCACCTGCCGTTATGACTCGCTTGCTTGTCCAGGTCTTCACATCCCAGAGCACGACTGTGCGATCTCGGCTTGCAGATATGAGCATTTCTTGATCTGCTGAGTACTTTAAAGCTCGGACAACGCTGACGTGCGAATCCAGTGCAGCAACTTGCTGACGTGTGCTGAGATTGTGGATTTTGATTCGGCCATCTTCTGCACTAGATGCAAGGAACAATGTGTTCGATGATATAGAGCCGTTGTTTGGGCCTGCTGCGCGTCTTTTCGTCTTTGCGGACTGACCAGCGTTCTGAGATTCGAATATAGCAAGTGCTGTAACAACACCTCCATGACAGTGGAACGTATGTGAGCAGTAGCCTCCTCGAATGTCCCAGACTTTGACGATTCCATCCGCACCTCCAGTTGCAAGCAATGTTCCAGAAGCATCAATTGCGGAAACTACCACAGGAGTGGCGTGGGGTTTGAGCGAGCGAGTCAACTCAGCCGTGACAGAACCTTCAACATGGCTAAGCTGGAATATGCGCATCGATAATGATCTCGAACACAATATGACAAAGTCGGCATTTGGTGTAATTGATATGCTCGTGATAGCCTCTCCATCTCCTTCAATACGATGTAATGGTTTGGCTGTATTCGAATCTACAATCAAGCAGTCCTCATCGTCGATCGTGGATACCCAGAAGTTGCCATTATCACTCGCAGCTATCACACCTCCGGTATAGAAAGGCTCGATAGAGCTAGTCTCAGCAAAGGTGGTCCTGACCGAATGTTTGGTCGCCATATTGATCGAGGCCGACCACCACCACTTACAAGTTGTTCAATGTTTTTCGAAAATCAGAAGGAAGAAGTTGCAGGAAACGAAGAGTTCATAGACAAAATTTTGGTGGAGTTCTGCTAGCTGCAGTACTAGCTCCGGTAGGGGCCGCTTGCTCCACAGATATAGCAACTTCTCTGGTGTCACGCGTCAGTACGTAGTGTCTACAGCTTCCTGGTAGCTGACCACTGCTACTAGCAATCATAGTCGCAAGGTATACACGCTCGCGTCAAAGGCTTTGTGCTCTGGTGTCTGCTCCACGAAAATGTTGATCAAAAAGATATCAGCCTGGTCACGTTGCAGAGATGGGACGTGAAGCCTATTTGGCCAGGCTAGCTTTGGGAAGATCAGCTTTTGGTCCACCAATACGGGATGAGAATGGAGGTTTCGTTCTTGGAGATCAAGTTCGTGATCGTGACGACAAATCATACACACAAGACTGGGACGATCGAGCTCACCCAAAGAATCTGGCATCTGTGCAGTCTGGCAAAGACTATCGACGAGCTCAGAACGAAGTCCTTGAAGCATGCGGCATCGTCATACGCAATAATGCGGCAGGAAAACGTGATGTATCAGCTCAAGAACCGTCTGCTGAGGAGCAGCTGGAAAAGTTGAAGGACGAGAATAATGACGGTTTCGCGTTTAAGTATAGCGATCGCTTCGGTGGCTACCTTTTAACATGGTGGCTTGAGTCTGCAAGAAAACGACTGCTGGTAAGTGTGCAATAACTGCTCTGGTCCAAAAGCTGATAAAGTAGGTGCAAGCAGAATTATCGTCTCTCAGCTTCACCTCCTCAACCTTGACGAGCTTTAAAGCGGCGCCACTCACGTTTCTGTCGGGCGGATTTATTCCATGGCTCATCGCTTGTACCGCGAGAGTGTTGCGTCGACCAGATGTAGTAGAGCCTATCGAGTGTATGAATTACCTCGAGGTCAACGTTTCATCACCCCCTGCATCAATCTGGGAGCGCATCGCAACACTATGGTAAGTCGTGTGTTACTTGTTGTCAAAGATACAGAACTGACCAGACCAGCGAGGACTCTCTGTATGCATCGATCGAGATACCTTGTGCCTTCCTATCGATCCTGCAAGCTGTTGGATTTCCAGTCTTCTCGACGGTCTGGACACACGCGAAAAGCGCATTACGGACGTCTACCTGGCCTCAGACACTGTTCAGTGTATGCTCCCAAACCATCGGCGAACCTAGATTCATAATGGCTATCGGAATGTACTTTACGCGGGATTACATCAGCCATCAGCTCGGTTGGCGAAGCTACGGCTTACTACGTCAAATTATGACCCGCCCGGATCGACCAACACAGCTTTCTATCAAGGCAGCAGAAGAGGACGATCTGCTCGACGACATCTCCGTCATAGGAATAGGTCGAAGCTTAGGCACATACACTAATCGACGGTTCTACGGCAGCAGCTCCTTTTGGTCCGCCTTGCCAATCGCATTTCCGTGGTTGAGTCGGCTTCTGCCAAAAGGGCACAATATTGAGGAGATCAAGGACGAGACTCTAAGAAGATGTGCAGCCACGCAAGGGGATGCTCGAAACGATTTGAGTATTGTACAGCAGCATCGAGCAGAAAATATCGTTAACAATCTTGAAAGTCTTGGTATTGACGTGGAAGAGGACTTCTATGTTGACATCGATCAATGGACTCTTGGTGTGTCCTTGCCGAGTGACGGGCCAACGCATCGCCTCGATGATCTTGCCAGGGAAGTTGATATATACACTCGAGCAGATGCTCAACAGGAAAACTTGATGAACACAACCGCTATTATAGACAACACTGATGCGCTCACATCTTGGCACCAGATTCCTCCAGTGCCAGCCACGCCACCTACACCCGATCCTGGTATAGTCAGAGCGACTTCTTTGTCAGAGATTACTCCACGACCCGTCAGAAGGCCGACAGAGATAGACGCCCCGGAGTTCGACGAAGATATGCAAGCATTCGTCGCCGAAACGCTTAACAAACGACCTCGACGCAAGCGAAAAGACAAGAAACTGTACAGGATCACTCGAATGACTGTACTTCCAGTGGACTCGTTCGCTTGGCATGCAAGCAGTATCCTCACCAGTATATTTATTTTACCGATCGACATACTTTTTCTGCGGACTCTGGTGAGCTGGTATATTTCAGCTACAGGCACTTCACAGACAGCGTTTGCATCTCGAATAGGAGTATGGCCACTGAGCTTGAGGGATCTAACTCTAAGCAAACTCACATGGAGCACCATCAAGTTGATAAGTCTGTCCTATGGCTGTGAGCTCTTGATCCGTGGCGCACTCTGGCAATTTAGCAGCAGGATGGCAATCAACTATGGCTGTAGCAACTCAACGAGCAAACTCTGGGCTCGGTCATAGTCATGACCTTGTTATAGTCAAGCTGGACATAGATATGCAACGGTACTGTGACCTCTTTCTGACCGCATACGGCAGTTCTTTGGCCGAGTAAAAAGTAATGAAACCTCTCAAGTCTCTGTGAACATCTTGCTGATCTGCAAAAATGCAAAACAATCGACAGCGAGGATTCGCTGGTCCGACCAAACTACTAAGTCATCGGCCTGCGGCTTGAGTGAAGCTGATAGGAGTGTTCTACCTGGTTGTACGAAGGTGGCTCGTCTAAAGATGCACGCTCACCATACAGTCGCAGGTGACCTATCGCGAACACGAGGGTTGAACATCCTATGACCCGGATGTTCTACCCTCGTGTTCGCGAAAGGTCACCTACGACACTTACCCAAAACAAGACAGCCAATTCGGGAACCCCTGTGTTCCGGTAACCTATGGTCGATTGCGGAAGAAACCTTGAGGCTTAGAAGTTGAAATATATTCTCTTCTATCTATTGTGAATGCCAAATGCTGCGGTGGTTCAAAGACCGAATCAGGCACTTCTGTGATACTGCAGGGGTTGCACATGAGATGATTCAGCAGACCGAGACTTCGTCGGCTACGACCGCTTCTTGGCCAGGTTGAACAATATCTTAAGTCTTTTTTTGCGTCTCTATTACATGTTGTAGATGTGCAAAAATGCAAAACAATCAACAGCGAGGATTCGCTGGTCGTCACCGACCCAACTACTAACTCGTCGGCGCTTGGCTTAAGTACAGGTGATCGAACGGGAACCTCTGTTTTCCAAACCCTATGGTCGATTGCGGAGGAGAACTGCAAAAATCAGATATATGTCTGTCCTTTTTCGCTAAGAGCTAGCTATATCATATTGAGCTCTCAAGGAGCTATCATCTGTCATCCAGTTTCACATACTTGTTTCACCTTTCAGAGCTTTAGCTAAATGGTAAAGTGACTGGTGCCTAGAAGCACCGACGCTACTAGTATACAGTACTAGACGCCAGTAGATGCTGGTTCGATTCCAGCTTGCTCTCGACCACTTCTTTTTTTTGGCTCAAGGGCGACGAGGTGTTACTCCTTGAAAGTCAGGCCGTACAACCTGGAAAAGGGTAACCTTGGTGATTCGATGAGGCTATTACTGCAGGAAATGCAGTTCAGATGTCCCACCAGAGTTCGCCGGCTGCGCTCGCTAGAGCTGCATCGAACACGACCCAAATCACCAGCCACCGACCTTCACGATAGGTTGCTTCCAAGGACTTTTGCAGCTGGCTGTTCCTAGACCATACGACTACTGCAAACGTTCCGTGCATCGATATGCATGGCGATTTGCTACTCTCGGCTATATACTTATACATACCTCCGTATACATATACCCATGCCTGATGCTGCGATGATCTGCCCCTGTGCCGTGTGCTTCTACGTGTACTGACTGCTAGCTTACCATACTCGAAGACTACTCTATTAGAGAAACCTGTTGTGCTATACGGGACCTCACAACCATGTCCGGTCTAGAAGTCGTAGGTGCAATCAGCGCCATCCTCGGCATCCTAGACATCAGCTACAAGACCTGGCAAAGCGTCGAGAAAGACAGCAAACTGCCCGAAACATTCAAAGAAGTCGCGCGAAAACTCCCCATCTTGCGAGACACACTGCAGACATGTGCCGAGAAACTGAAGCCGATAGAAAACAGCATAGACCAAGGCACAAGGAAAGCGTTCAAGGAGACGCTTGAGCAGACGGAGGAGAAAGCTGAGGAGCTCGAGAAGATTTTCAAGAAGACGCTGCGGGAGTCAGGAGATGGAGCTTTTGAGCAGTATAAGAAACTGGTGAAGAGACTGGGGAAGGGGAAGAAGGTGGAGGAATTGATGAAGAGTATGAGTGAGGATGTGAAGCAGATTGTTGATTATGTTGC
>JAKLMI010000206.1:4884-24383 GCA_022813495.1 Pasadenomyces melaninifex
CTACCGGACAGTAAAGCCAAAGCCCTTCATGCAATCCCTGTACTTATCTACCATTCCTTTGCAATCTTCTTGTGGATCGTCTGATCTGCTGAACAGCATGCAGTCATCTCTTGACGCCTTTTCATCTTTGCAGACACAGCATGGCTTCACTTTCTCTGTCGTGCTGGGCTTGAGATCCGCTGCTAGGTTGTTTGGTGTTGCTGGACTTGTAGCTGAGAAGTGTTAGTACCTATCGTGTAGACATAAATCGCGAATTGAGTCTAGGCCGACGTGACGAGGGAAGGTGCGTGAAGTCGTGCTTGCCACATTGCGAATGGTATGACTTACCTTCGTATGGTTGCGCTGGAGTTGGAGCTGAGGAGAATGGCCACATTGCGGACTTGAGTTGACTGTTACGATCACGGTCGATTTCCAAAGGTCAAATTGGCAATGCGCATGAATTATGGAGGATGGATGGATTGGTAGACATTCTCATATTGAAAGCTTCATTCGAGTCGCATGCTTAGAAATTCGGATCCAGAAGATGTCATAGGTGAATCGCCTTATTGTGGCGCATTAGCGCAACGCCACATCTTCTTTTCCTTAGATCCCCTTACTCAAATGCTACTGATCGACAAGCTTGCAAAAGGCTCTTTTGATCACTTTCGAATTTGAAATCAAGTTCAATTGGTTTTCGACCAAGCAGCTGCCCATGCTGCCAACGGTCCTGAAACTCTTTGGCGGATGACATTGTACTGAAGTCATGGACGACAATCCACTCGCGTCCTTGTCTCTGACCCATGTTCGATATGTAAGCTATTTTCAGCTTCCTGCAGCAGTCCCAAACGCATGAATGTACAAGCTCGGCATATCCAGATCCAACAGTCGAGCTTCAGCACAAGTCTCAATATCAGCTAACACTAGTTCCTAGAACCCAGCAGACCACTGGTCGTATCTCTCAGCATGGCTAGCACTGGTACCACAAGCACTATGTGTTATCTACGTGACGTTGATATGGGCGACACGAGAAGTCGAAGTCCTGCTCATGTTTGCGGGACAGATGGCATGTGAGCTTCTGAACTTTGGTCTAAAGCGCTGGATCAGGGAGGAGCGTCCTCAGCGTAAGTCTTACACCTTTCCCAATTGTTCGGAAACCTCCCAGCTTCAGCTCCTTAGAGCACGTTGTCCTCGTATCAGTGTCGCATGGCCTGCTCACATTCTGATCAATTCACAGAAATGCATGGTAAAGGTTACGGCATGCCAAGCTCACACGCCCAATTTGTATCATTCTTCGCTGTATCATTGACGTTATTCTTACTCGTACGGCATCAACCATCGTCTCAGCATGGACCTAGTCACAAGAACAGTAACGACGCGTTGATATACCCAACATACAAGCAATCATCTTTCCTGGAGCGTCTTGTACTTTCGACCCTGGCGATCTGTGGAGCAGCATCCGTTGCCGCATCTCGGATTTATTTATCGTACCACACACCGAAACAAGTCAACGTCGGTATTCTGGCAGGCGCCATTTTCGCCATCGTGTGGTTCGTGTTCACGAGCGCATTGAGAAGTAGTGGATGGCTGGAGTATGGATTAGAGATGGAACTAGCACGGCTTGTGAGGTTGAGAGATCTGATCACGACTGAAGACTTGCAAGACTCTGGTTGGGCAAGGTGGGATGCAAGACGGAGGATCATGAAGGCGAAGAAGCTCTAGTTCAATGTAGAGGATATTCGAGGCATGATCAAAAAGCTTTTATAAAAATCTCCGTCGACTTTTCTATGTTACGTCAGAGTGCGGTTCAACTGGACTGGCTAGTATCCATGTGCCGGCGACCTTTCGCAGTTTTCAACTTCGCAGCACTTAAATGTTTTGCTGTGTCAAGAATATCTTTTTTGAGGCTCTGCTGTCAACGCCAGGTGTAAGCATTATATTGTGCTTAAGAGCACTTCTTAGCAAGTTGTTAGGGCAAGAAGCTCGTTTCGAGAGACGCTGCTTTTCCCCATCCTGAGCGATGAGAATGAGCTTTTCCGTACCTCACGAAAACGTCAATGATTGAGTCTCCACGTCTGGACTTTCAATATAATAGCTATCGAGAAGCCGCTTCGCGTGTTTGAGTAAACTATTTTTATATTCTGTATAGGTATGATAGATCTGTATTTCGCTCTTCGTTTCGGCTCATTCAGTCTCACCTGAATCTTCGACTCGGCTTCGACTCGGCTTCGAAGTCGTTCAGTTGCGTGTCACGATGTAAGCCGAGTTGAAGACTCAGGTGAGACTGAACTGAGGCCCTACGCACTGTTACCGTTGTAAGCCAATCTGTTGGGGCTGCCTTGAGTATCGCCCACAACATTCCTGGTAGATAGACTAGTCAGACGGCTGGCAACAGCTGATGGACTGGAGAGACTCTCGAGAGCTTGTAGGTACAGGACCAACCCGACCACGTGTGGGGTTGCCATCGACGTCCCCGAAATAGTATTGGTGGCAGAAGTCGAGCCGATCCAGGTAGACAGGATGTCTGTACCGGGCGCAAAGACGTCCACCATGCTGCCGTAGTTGGAGTAAGAGGCTCGTGAGTTGTCTTTATCGATCGCACCAACAGTGATGGCTTCGGGCGCAGAGGCCGGAGACTGTTCGGAAGCGTCAACGTCGTCGTTGCCTGCAGCGACGACTGTTACAACTCCACCGTTGTAAGCAGCAGTGACGGCTTTGTTAAACGCTGATGAGTAACCACCACCTAAGGAGAGATTGATAGCAGCCTTGGTCTGTCGACCCTTGGCGCGAATGTCATTTGCAGCCCACTGGTAGCCATCCAGGATAGTAGATGTAGATCCCTGTTCAGATGCGAAGACCTTGACTGCAATAATGCTAGCCTTTTTTGCGACACCATAGGTTTTCGAGGCGATTGTACCTGCAACGTGTGTGCCGTGACCTACAGTGTCAGAGTTCGCGCCACCAACAGCATTATAGCCGAAGGATGCCCTGCCCTCAAACTCGACGTGCCCAGTGTTGACACCAGTATCGACGACATAGCCAAACGTGCCAGAGCCAGCAGAGGAATCGTAGATGTAGCCTGATTTTCCAGGTTGCTTGTGAGAGATACTGCTTAAGCCCCAGGTTGAAGACGATTGAGTGGTGAGGGCACTGATGGTCCAGATTTGATCCTCCTCGACCTCTTCGACATCACCGCTGTTCTTGATTTCTTCGATAGTGGCTTGATCGAATTCTCCGGCATACCCCTTAAAAAAGGAGTCAATATCATATTGCTTTTCAATACCAGATGTTGTAGCGTTGTCTTGTCTTCGTGCGAGGCTTCGAGCATGGACATTCGACACCCAGGACAGGTGGGATGTTGAGTCGACGTCGGTCTTTAGGGTGACAATGTATTTGTTGGCGACAGAAAGGGGTGCGACAGGTTCGTCCTGTGGCAGTGGTAAAGGGGCAGCGTTCAACGCTGGGAATAGCGCCGCGAGGGCAAAGACAGTTCTCATGAAGTACATGATCAGAGGGTGATCGAAGGCAAGTGTGAGAAGAATCGAAGGTAAGTGTGCGATTGAACGAAGGTTAGTCCAAGGATGAACAAAGGTTAGTAGGAGAAGGACTGTAGTTAGTAGAGTTCTAAAGAGTGACTCTGGTTAGACGCTTCGAAGGTCGATGATTGAGACTCGACATTTCGAGAATCGGTTGATTTACTTTATACCTTTAGAAGTCCCTCTATAGTGCACTGTAGTAATGATACTTGACGGAGACCGTTCAGTGAAGCTGAAAGCACGGACTTGGCATCATTGAAGCCGTATCTTAGAGTTTCAGGACATCGAGCTGCCATACCCAGGTAGGCATGTCTTGGTATTGAGGTTAGCTGGCTTCTTGCTTCACCATTGTCTTGAGGGCCATCTAGAGGCACGGTGTCGAGATTATCTGAGGAGATGCCAAGATCGAATAGTCATTCGGGAAAAGCACAAACGACGCGGGGCATACTGGTACAGCTCGTAGTCAATGCCTAGGTCCATCCCGTCTGAAGTACTAGGTCAACAGGCTCAGCATCAAATGTATGGTGCAGAGGCGCATGTGCTGTAATGCTTGTAGGTTGCTCTTCTCCATGCCGAGGCTGCGAGGAGCACGTTAGCGAAGTCTTCGAGATGTTCGAAGCTGTTGATGGTGAATTCAGGTGGAGTTGTCTTCAAGCACCTTGTGAAATGATAACAGCCGCCAGATTGCATCCGATGTACGAGAGCATGTGCCAGCCAATTAAGAGCATGGTCGATGCTTGCAAGGCAAGATGAAGATGTAACAGAGCAGGAACGAGCCTTGGCAGGTCGGAAAGATCTTCGCTAGGGGTCAATCTAAAAAGCTCCACTCGTGTGTCTCCAGTACAGCGGAAACACGTGCCAAGCCTTTCCATCGAAGCTTCTTTCGTTCCCTATTCGCTGTCGCAGGAACTCCTAGCATGAAATTGCGAATAGCGAGATCACATGGTTCGCTCTATTCACCTTCTGTCGAGAACGTGCTTCAGGCGAAGTTATAGCCAACGATGATTTCGAGCACAATCCGATTCATCACAAGCTTTGCCTCATTGCAACCACAAGTTACTAGTTTGATTTTACTCAAAATCCTGCCCAGCAATAACGCAGACGTAGCGAGCGTTGCGTGATAGTACTCGCCACCTCTTGCATTGTTCGTGACTAATTCGTGACCAAGTGATCTTCTGCCTGATATGTTACAATAAGATGTCTGACGAAAAGGTTGAACAAGATAGGTGCCCAAAATTCGGATGCTTCTCAAACTCTGGGATCTGGGTCAACGATGGCAAGGCTGAGGACAATAGAGTTCCAGGGTGTGCAATATGCTGCTGACGTTCACCGCCGCCATGTGATCTTCTAACGGCTGCATAACAGGAACCATAGTCACGACGTGATTGAGATAAAGGAAATGAAGCTCATTATTGTTCAGGTATATGAGGCAAGTAATGCAATGTGTTAATATCTCGGCGACAATGGTAGGAATGACCATGGCTCCGTGGCTAACCAAATCGCGAAAGACACGATATCATATCCGAGACAGCGGTGGTCGTTGCCATTGTCCAGTTAAGACAGAGTGTGCAACTTGTGTAAGACTATTCCGAGAAGCGAAACCGCCAAGATGTTATATAGCTGATGGGATGGCCCGTTAGGAATGCAGATGTAGGGGCCAGCACACGTAGCTGGCTACGCAGGTAAGAAAAATTAACTTCGAATCGAAAATAGTGGCCATGTCCATGACACGAACACGGCAGGCGTTGGGAGGAGAAAGGATTGTTGATACAGCCGGACTGTATCGCCGCCTACACTTGCGGTATACGTGCTGCTCCGAAGGCATAAATGGTCGTTGTCAACGACGAATCGGTAAAGCACGACGATCGCATATCAGACGGCTTGTTGATGAGCTCCGTGTGCAAATTGATATTTCCCCAAACAATGTACAGGTTCAAAATATCCTTCGCACTTTGGCAACTGCAAAGCTTTGTCATCGCCACAGATCTCCTCATCTAGACAGAATGGTAGCCTCGTGGATCGCGAGACTTGGTCGTCAAGAATGCGGTACACAGCTAGATCATGAACTAGATCAAGGCATCAACAACAGCTCGAACCCTGTCTGTATCACTACCGCGGAATCGCAAGCTCCCTCTATATCTGAGCCAGCCGCCCAAGGTGAATACTATCCAGAAGCTGAGCTGCAAGATACAGACGAGCGCATCAGATATGACTTGGCCGAGGATTCTGGCCTAGCATCCAGTCCGGAAGACGCATTTGTGTCGCCGGAAAACGCAGAAATTCTCGAGCCTGATGATCACGATGAAGCAGCGTCAGAACTGCCTGCTGAGCTAGATGCTCATTTGTCACAAACCATACCATCGGAGATCGACATACCTCTACCACCTCAAATAGATGACAATTCTAGCTCAAGCTCTGATGAAGAGCTAGTCGTCCTAACACCTACCGCCTCTGATACTGGAAGTCCGCCTAGAGCAGCAGTACCTGAAGCCGAGGAAGACCCAGAGAGGTGCTATGTCTGTAGGAGACAGATGCGCAGATCAGAGTCAGACACGTTCAGGTGTCCCTGTGGAAGAGTCGGTCATGCTGTTCATATCCTCTGGCATCACTGGAATACATCTTCTGCCTGGGGACCTTTGTGGCAGTGTCCTGCTTGCGACACGACGATGATTCCACCAGGTCATCATTTCGAAGAAGCTGCAGCATGAGAAGAGTCAAACTTGTGCAGAGAGAGAAGCAGTGGAATCTGTTCGCGTTGAATTCGAGGGGATTGGTTGATATATCGCACTAGTGAATATTAGCGCGTCATAGCGCGTTCGCCCGCTCAATGACGAAAATGACAGTCTAGATCCAGATGCCTGAGAATCAGAATTTGGCCTCATCAGCCGAATGAATCCCAGGAACAGTAGTGGAAGTTCGAGAATGCGAAGTACATATTCTTTACAAATCTTTCCTCTTCCCTGATAAGTGCCTTGTCCCTCTTTGTGCTTGTTCCGTGTGAAGTCACGGTAAAAGCACACACTATGCTCGACCACAGATAACATCGACTTCTTGCAGCAGGAAGATGGACGAGGACGATGAAAGAGCCATTGAGCTGTCTTCAATTGCTGCAATCTTCCCAGAGTTGGTTCTGAATGAGCATAAGCCATACCATGCCACGCTTGATGTGCCGGTAGCACCAGTGAAGCCGCTCAAGATCTACTTTCAGTCCTCTGAATCCTCTGCGCCGCATGGTCTGCTTACGCCACCAACTACAGATGGCTCAGGAAGCGAAGGCCCACCTAAGCAGCAATCGGCTGGACAGCTGACAGCAGCATTGAACATCGATGTTCATCAGCTCTCGCATTTGCCTCCTTTGAAACTCGATATTTCACTGCCAGAAGGATATCCTCAGGACAAGCCACCGGATGTGATAGTCCGCGCCGATCCTCAATGGCTACCACAGCAGACGATCGAGAACGTACAAAACAAGTGCGCGAAGCTGTGGGAAGAATGGAGCCATGACCAAGTGGTCTATACGTATATCGACTACGTGCAGCAAGAGGCAGAGAAAGCTTTTGGCTTAGCTGAAAACGCTGAGCATAAGTTTGAGCTCCCGGGTGATCTGAAACTGGTCCTGCTAGACTACGATCTTCGGCGCAAACGAGAACAATTTGAAAACGAGACCTTCGAATGCGGAATTTGCTTGGAGCCGAAGAAGGGAAAGCTATGCCACAGAATGTTGCTTTGTGGTCATGTATTCTGCGTTCAGTGTTTGCAGGACTTCTACAACAATTGTATAACAGAAGGCGACGTTGATAATGTGAAGTGCATGGATCCCGGCTGTGGTAAGAACACGGTCAAAGAAATTGCTCCAGACAAAAAGCGCAAGATCGATCAGACGCTCAACCCGAGTGAGCTGATGCAGATACCCATCGAGCAGGAAAAGGTACAGAGATATGTGCACCTAAAGCGCAAGAAAAAGTTAGAAGCAGATAAAAACACGATTTATTGCCCTCGCAAATGGTGCCAGGGAGCTGCGAAGTCCAAGCGACATTCAAACGAAGACGAAGAGTCAGGACAGGAGCAGGTACAGCCAGCGAACAAAAAGAAAATAAAACCTGAAGACATACCTATGAATGAGCGTCTGTGCGTTTGCGAAGACTGTAACTACGCGTTTTGTTCGGTCTGCAAGAAAGGCTGGCATGGAGAGCTTGCAAGCTGCAACCCGCGGCGACAAGCAGAATTGAATGCGGAAGAGCAAGCATCTCTGGACTACATGAAACGGTTTAGCACGAATTGTCCAACGTGCTCTGCACCTGCTCAGAAGTCTATGGGCTGCAACCACATGATCTGCTTCAGCTGTAAGACACATTTCTGCTACCTTTGCAGCTCATTCCTCATGCCAGATAACCCTTACCGACATTTCAACGATTTGAAGAGTCAGTGTTACATGCGGCTGTGGGAGCTTGAAGGTGGCGATGGTGCAGATGTGGGCATTGGGTTTGGGGGTGGTAATGCTGTGCCTTGGCAAGCTGAATTTGAGGACAGTGATTCCGAGGAGGAGGAAGAAGTAGACCTGCCGCCCGAGAACTTTGAGGAGTTTGCGGGCGAGCCAGCGAATCCTTTCGAAGACGATACGGACGATGAAGAGCCTGCACCTGATCAGCGCAGGCCTGATCGGCCACATATTGAGATTATAAATTTCGGCGGTAATGGTGGTAATAGGCGCATCGAAGTACAAGCACCTCCTGCTCCACCGCCGGCACCGAATCCACTCGCGAATAGAGGTCAGCGTGGAAACAGAGGACGAGGTGGTAATAGAGGAGGCAGACGTCCTGCTGCTCCACGAGCTCAAGTGGCTCGACCCGTGCTAGCTCAAGAGGCGCCTCCAGTGGTAGTACATGCAGTTGCGAATGCAAACCAGCAAGCTGCACCTGTTCGCGCTGCACCTGGACAAGGCAATAATGCTGATCAGGGTATTCAGCGATTCATCAGATTAGCATTACAGGATCGGGAGGATGAGTGGGATAGTGATGAGGATTAGGTTTTACCGTTCTGGCAGATACAATGTTACTATAGAGGCCTCTGCATATCTGAGGTGCGCAGTTTTCTCCTTGACCTATTCCACTGCCGTTCATGGATGTAGGGTCTGTATCTCGCACCGAATCGCCGCCTGATCTTGTGCATGTACCTCCGAATACATTCCCATATGCAACCGCTGTCATTATATCACTGAATTTGGGGAAAGGTCTTCCTCGCATCACAACCAGTATTTCCATGGGCGTTGGGCCTTTCCTTAGTTGCTACCAGGATCGCACTTCTGATTGTCCTCGTGGATGTGGTATCGGCAATAAGGTTGATTGTATGGTTCTTTCCATGGCTTGTCGATAAATTCGCTCATGCACTTCACTACGTCAAGCACGGCTTCTGGATGCTTGGCCAATAACGACAACTGTTTATCCCGAACTCCTTTGTGTAGCCTCTTGCCAAGTTCCTCCACGCAGCTCTGGAGCATGAGCTTATAGAGGGGCGTGTGCTGCAGTCCAAACTTATGAACATCTAGAATGCCATGGAGCTCCCAGTATCGTTGCAGCTTCCGAAACTGTGACACATTGCTGTCGACAAGAGCGTTCTGCAATTGAAACATCGCAAGCTGGTCTGCGGCTTTGTAGGCCTTAAGCACAGGGTTCATGTCGTTAAGGTCGTCATGATCTGTGATGCGTTCTGGCAAGGCGTTGTTGTATAAGAAGTCCACCACAACCTCGAAGCCATTGACATCAACGTGGGTCATTTCTAGTGGTTCGTCCTTCTTTCCATCCCAACAGTCCTTTAGTCGCGTCGCGAAGTAGACACTCTTCTTGACCAGCAGGCTCCTATGAACGTGAAAGGCCACCTTCTCTTTACCTACAAGAATAGTGACCAAATCATCCTTGACATACCTGTCCTGTATTAGCTGCTCAATTCTGCAAAAGCATAGACCATTCGGTAGCTTACTGCGACGGAAGGACTTCTGTCTTCTGTCGCTTCGATGGTCGTTCGCCGTCGCCATCCTCCGTTGAGGCCATGTTGGCAGACGTGCTTGCAAGGATCCTTCGTATCGTCGCGTACAAGTCGACAAGATGTACTCTGTGTTGTCGTGTGTCGACGTTGGGATGTTGCAAGTATTTAGTGCCTGTCGACGAGGCTGGAGATGCTCCAGCAAACAATTTTTCGTTGTCTACCGTCACACTCTCTGTGATTGAAAAGTGAAGGTTGGTCAAAAACTCCAATATGCGCAGGCACTACACTCAAAATAGTGCCCACAGCGTTGCAACAACCTCAACTTCGTCCCATATTTTCTTGAAGCTTTCCTGGCACACTCTGTCCAGGTAGTAGAATTGTACTAGTTCACCTCTGACTTGAAACCAGTCTCGTCTCGGCAAATTCTGACCGACTCGAGCCAGAGCAGTCACAAACCAAGGTCTTTCTCTTTGACCGAAGCACATGTGTGCACCCATTAACAGAGCCCACAGCAGTGCTTTGTAAGCACTTCCCCAGCACGTCTTCAGATCTGTTGCTTCGAGTGCAGATTTTAGATCTTCGACCAGACACCTAGCTATCTTGCTGGAAGGTTGCACGACGTTGTACGAAGCATTGCTGAATAGGATGAAAGCCTGACGTATCGCTTCTTGAATGGGTCTGTAAGGTCCGAAATGGTCGAAAGGGTAGGACAAAAATCTATGGTCGATCTGCAGTCTCTGCATGCTAGCACTTTTCTTTTCCGAGAATAGAAGCTCGCCCACGCCGATTTCCTCGAAGCAGACCCAAGCTCTTCTTGCATCCCGCATGAGGTCCAGAAATCCATCATCAAAATGCTGAGTGAGTTCTGGGCGGAGAAAAGCTTCGCCAAGACGGGCATGACTTGGATCAGCGCTTGACAGTATAAGCTGATAGCGAAGGTCTGATATTGGCAGTAAATCCACAACTTCAGGCAGCATTGGCTTTGTTCTCGTCCGTACGGAGCGCCAGAAAGAGCCAACGTTCATTGCTTCGATCGCTTTACGCTGGACACCTTCGAAGCCACCTCGCAATTTGAGCAATCGTACCACGCCGTCCAGGTGTATGCATTCGTCCCCAGCGAAGATTTCCTGCCAAAGCAAGAAGTGCACAGCCATCAGAGTGGACGGCTCAATTGCTCGATCACTGTCAGAAAGACGCTCGTTGAGTGCTTGTATAGCACGTATACGATATGAGACTCTTTGTGTGGTCATATTGCGCCTAGATGGTGGTCCAAACCCAACGGCTGATGCCTGTTCTATATCGTATGCCATACATCCTACGATGGCATACATCAGTGCTGGTTCTGTCATTGCCATAGGGACCAGCCATTGGTGATACTCCTCACGCTCTGCTTGCACTGGTTCGACGACAGGCATGATAGTGGTGAAGTAATACATGAACACGGTGTCCATTTGTGGTGTCATATCAACCTTGCTCGTCGAGAACGGGTCCATGCGATATGAATTGAGGTACGCTCTGACACTGGGTGCTAAAAAGTCTTGGGACTTATCGACAGTAGTGGTGAGTGCTGTTCTCTCGGGCCATTTAGCTGGTGCTTTGGTCTTGTCCAGACGATCAGTATCATCCTGATCGTCTCGCTGCTGCTCTCGCTTCGGCTTGAGATCTCGTGGTCGTTTGCCCAACGGTCTCAACGCACGTAAAGCTTTGCGTTTGATGTACGCATTTTGTTGTGCCCGTCGATTGATCTCACGAGCATCGTGGTCCTCAAGAGTCTTCAAGTTCGTGATAGTCTGCGTGGTCTGTGTGATGAACAAGAGATTCATTTGGTTCGAGTCTGGGGCCTTCATGGTTGTACTCTGAGGTACAAAATGACAATATCAGGATCCCATGTCCGAGTACAGTCAGCTTAGCGAATGTCAAGGAGAGTCTCCGGAACAGTGCTCATGCTATGCAACTGCTCGAGCGCGGACTACAAACATGTTTTGGGTCAGAAGAAAGTCCTGTGAAGGTATGCTGCTAATTTCAATGATCTTTGAGGTATCCTAGCAAGCTGACCGTTTCAGGTGTCAGATGAGCAAGGATTGTACGAGATGAAGATGCTCGAGCCGAGGAGGCTTGAGCCATGGCACAGATCCATGACTCGTGCAGTCAATATCACAGCATACTCATTACGAGATAACAGAAGACTAGTGCTTCGAAAATGTCGTCCAAAAGTACAACTGTTATTGGTAGTCGAAAAGAATGGACTTTCTCTCAGGTGCAGCACCGGCTCGGCTGATGCACAAACCTTAGTCAGATGGCCCACATCTTCACCATGCAGCCAATCCACAATCGTTAAGAGCTTCATCGCGCTCTTAGAGATTTGTCACACATCTGAGAAATCACGAACGCACGTGTATAAAGATGCGAGTGGCACAAACTACATACACTAATACGTTGTGTTTTGAAAACAATGACTCGAGCAAAGCTGGGCAATGTGAAATGTTAATACTGGCGGATGCGCCATCCGATGGCTGAAGGACAGAGACCAAAGTTCGAACGTTGTGGATCGTCGCCTTCGAGGAGGATTACTCGGCCGACTTGGAGGTGGTAGCTCCTCAACAGTCTTGCTACCTCATGTACCATTTGAGACAGTTGTGGTCATTTCAAGAATGATGCATTCACCACTGAAACTCTGGCCGCCTCACGACCACCATAGGATATTCAAAACAGCATACTGTATGGTAAGTACGTAATGATCGGACGAGAAGATGCACAAGTTCTCTGAGAGATTAGATTGAACACATGGAGTGTCATTGAAAAGATTTAGTTCCCTCGTCACAGGACTACTCGTGTCCTTATACATGGTAAGACCCAGTCTCTGCGAAATAGATCATAAAATGTGTTCGTTGCGGAGGAGAAATAGCCTGAACTCAAGCTGAGAACTGCGTCTCTCCCACGTATTCTTGAAGCCAGTTCACCCAATCCAGCTACAGCTGTATCTGTGACAGCTGAAGCCAAGTATCCCAACGTTTCGTTTGTGTGGTTCGTCCATGCCTTCTCGTCCATGGTCTCGATTCGTGGTACGAACCAGGTGCCATATCCTGAGCCTCCTTGACTGAACGGCACATAGCTGAAGTCAATAAGGCACCTCTGCGACCAATAGCAGGAGGTTGAGAAAAGAATAATCAAAAGAAGCGAGCAGTACAAGCATGGTCTGTTGAGCAGGTATGTCAAGGCCAGTAAAATAACGAAATTGACCGGTGACAAAGATAGTGGTATCGGCAGTAATAGGAGTGGGATATAACTTCTGCAGTTAGTGGCCGTGTCAACGATGGTGATATTGGTGCTTACCTCCGCAAACAGTACATCATGATATGCTATGTCAAATGTGATCGCGCTTTGATTGATTTGTGGCTCGTGTTTTTGCTCAGCTGGGATGTCTTCAGCAATTCAAAGCAATGGTGTCACACGGAATTTTCTAGCGATCTTGACACGGTTGTAGTTCTTATCAGACGCGACTGCCATCTAATGGTAATTCATGCATCGCAGGTGAACGTAAAAAAGTGTCACATATGGCAGGTGCAGATCAGCAACCGAGTATTACGTAGTGGAGAGAAGCTGATTAGATTCTAGTGAGATAGTTTAGTGCGAAGCTCAAAATCAAGCTTAAAAGAGGCTGAGCTAGGGCTCGTTAGCCGTGCAGTTCCACCCCAAGAACAGAGAGCTTCAGTGTCGCTGCCGCCTAAATTGCTAGTTGTGATCATCATCGATTCCATAGCTTCGATCAGGCTCTGACTCGTAGAAGTTTGCCGTGTACATTTTCTACACCTTCTAAACTTACACGCAACGATCTTTTCTCTTGTACCTCACTTGATCGGATTATTCTGTCATACACATAACAGAATCTGCGACTGTTAGCAAGAAGCTGAACCTCGATTGTAAAATTTCGAGCTCAGCTTGCTATAGTCGCGACTTGTGGTCTACAGACCTCTCTACAACCGTCTTGAGACTGCCTTGAGCTGGAATTGCCGCAGACTGGAAAAATGTCTGCCCCAGACTCAAGTTTGCAGGCGCTTCTGGCTAATCTGCGACCACGATCACAAGCATCCTCTGCACATCTGCCAGATGCTGTCGGTACACCACGAGAAGCATCGATATCTAATCTTTCCTTCACTACACTCCCAACGAGCCCTCCTCCACCTTTCTCTCCAGCTCCGTCAGCCGGGAATGCTGCCTCTCAAGTTGCTACAGCGCAAAATTTGTTGAATCTTCTGAATTTCGGAGCTCAAGCACAACCAGCACGATCAGCTAGTGAATCGATTTCGGCTAGCTCGGCTACACGAGGAACTCATGAAAGCTCTTTCACTGCCGCGGACCTTCTGCGACGCGCCGCAGCAAGCTCAGCTAGCAGAGCTAGTCCAACGCCACGGTCTCCTGCCTTGCCTGTACAGAATATGCAACATCAAGAGCCGGAAAAGAGTACTGAACCGATACACAACACGGACACAACCAGCAATCTTGCCCCAGCCTTCACTCCTCAGCCTAGCGTAGAGAAGCCTCAGGCTGCCACTCCAACAGGTCAAGATACACAGAAACCACTTTTCACTTACAAAAATCCATTCGAGGCACTAAAAGCTTCGCGACCTCACACTCCGCAGAAGTACCATCAGCCAACAGTCGAAACACCGCGACAAGAGACGCCAATTCCTGCAGCACCTATCGTGGAACCTCAAGCGCCTTTAAATGAGGGTTCGATCGTGGAAAAAGTGCTTGAGAGTGCTCTACCAGACCGTACAAAACCCGCAGCTGACGCTGTAGAGGCGCAAGCTGCTAAAACTGAGCAGCCAAATCCTGTTGAGCAAGACGAAAGTATAGTGCCCGAGACGAGTATTAAACCTGCTCCGCCAGAAGCAACATCAACTCCAGCCAACGTTGCAGAAGAAGCCGTAGTGGAAGACCCGCCAGGTCCAGAACCAGATCTTGGCGACAAGATGCCGGAAACGAACGGGGTCGTCGACAGCGCTTCTTCAGGTCAGCGGATAGTACCGGTGTTAGGCTTCCCTGTGAAAGCATTTGTCTCTATCACGATGAATCTGAAAGACCCTTCTTCGGTTCATGTGCGTGAGAATGGCATCATGGAAATCTCTCGACTCAAGAAAGAATTCGATCAGACTGATCGGTCACTAGCTGCTGCATCACACAAATTCATAACCTATGCCTTGGTGAAAAACGGTGGCATGAGAATCATTCGCCAAGAAGATGGCAAGGATAGACAACTGTTCAAAAACAGCCACGACAGAATCTTCAATGTCGCCATTTGCACCACTAGTGCTTCTGCAATTTCTACAGATTACCAAAGTGTTATCGGCACTGGCGTAAGTGGTGCTGTCTATTACGCCACGCTCAGCAAACCCGGTCATGACTTGTTTGATGCTGGTGAACTTGATCGTGAGAGCCTTATATTTCCAGCCTTTCCTCAAGGCGACGAAAATACGCAAGGTGGAGTGCTCAAGACGCGTGCCAAGCGGAGTTCGAGACATCCCGAGTTCTTCGCTATTGGCCGTGGCAAGACCATTAATATTGTCTGGCCGTCTTCAGTTCTCAATTCCAAATATTGTGTCAATGACGGAAGTCATAAGGTCGATGTCGAGAGACTGTTTACCGAGCGGCCGTTGCAAGTCCTCACTGGAAAAGCAGGTAAGGACTTCTCTTTCAGTGAGGATGATACAACCATTGTATCCTTGGATAAGGTCGGAAGACTGCGTTTCTGGGATATTCGCAGATTGATCGACGACGATAATGCTCGATCGGTCAACATTATACCTTATGTTGTTGATGAACCAACTTTGTCTTTGTCGATAGCTTCACCTACTGAAAAGCCATGGCCCACATCTGTCACATTCGTAGACAAGAATCGACCTTACACGAAAGGTGGCGCTCTCCGATATGTCCTAGTGGGTCTACGACAGAATCACACGCTGCAGTTGTGGGATATCGCGCTCGGCAAAGCTGTACAAGAGCTCAACTTGCCACGCGAGAACGACACAGATGCTATCTGCAGTGTTTCGTATCACCCTGCAAGTGGTATTATCGTGGTCGGACATCCCACTAGAAACTCCATATTCTTCATACACCTATCAGCGCCACGCTATACGCTCAGCTCCATTTTGACCCAGGCTACTTACATTGCTCGCATTGCCAACAAAGACCCTGACATGCCAAAGCCTGAGTCCACAGCTTGTATGAGCGGAATGCGCGAGATCTCCTTCGCAGCTCGAGGCCAAATAAGAAGCGTTGAGCTTCTGCCAGTCCAGAAATCGCCTGATAACACTTCAGCCGATGTCGACGCATTGTTCGAATTGTATGTAGCTCATGCTACAGGCGTCACATGCTTGGTGATCAACAAAGAAGACCTGGGTTGGGATGATGATAGCAAGGTCATACAGCAGATTAATGCGCAGCAAGAGGGACTCGTCTCTCTGAAAGATCTGAAGCTTGGAAGTGTCATTGAGGACGATCAGAGAAGCAAGAGTCCTGCACCGGAGCCGACGCCAAGCAAGGGAGATAGTAAGAAGAAACCAAAGGCTAAGAAGTCTAAAGATCCACTGGAGGAATTGACAAATGGTATTGTACAAGCACAATCTCCTCGTAAGGAAGAACCCGATCCTATTCTCCGAGAAGTTGTTGCGCCCGAGACCGAGGCAGTAGAGCCGCCAACAATCAAGAAAGAGAAGAAGAAGCACAAGCAGGACAAACCAATTCCAGCAGAGCCAAGTTCAAAGAATACAGAAGTGCCTCCTCCATCGCTTGGAGACACCGCTGTGCCACGGCAAAACGCGACTGCTACGCATGAGCCCGAGCAGTTGTCAATGAGCATTTCTGGAGACTGGCTGGACAACGAGATGAAAAAACTTGAGAAGGGTATCACCACAGAGTTCAAGAAGGAACTAGATCAGCTCTATCACAGCGTCAAAACAGATCGTGCCTCGCAAGACCAAGCGTCTGCTGCGCGACAGGAAGCTGTGCTTCGAGTTGTGTCTTCCACGCTCAACAACAATGTGGAAAAGACTCTAGCCACTATTTTGCGAACACAAATGGAAGAGGTGGTAGTTCCATCAGTCGTACAATTGGTATCTACCAATGTGAGCCAGCAGATCGTACAGACCGTCGCATCGAGTGTGAAGAAAGAGCTCGGATCCGAATTAGCTGTTCAAGTCGATCGAACACTGCAGTCTCCGGAATTAATGAAAAATGTTGCTGATAGGATCTCATCGCGAATCAGTGGTCAGATCGAACACGAGATCGACAGAACCATTGTGGGTACTGTCGCTGCGAGCATGAAGTCTGTGGCTCAGAGTGCCGCCGTCGACATTGTTGCAGCGGCTGAGACCCGAATGGCTGATCAGGTGGCTCACATGTCTCGACAGCATGCCGCTTTCAACGAAAAGATCGATCAGCTCAATGGCGCACTGCAGAACGTTACATCTACATTGCAGAGCATGATGCAAGCACAGGCTGCATTTCAAAGCCAAATCTTGCAAGATGTACGACATTCTCGAGCACAGGAGACAGCGCGTCCAATTTCTGTAGGTCCGGCTTCAGCAACTTTCTCACCGCCCCCGCACGTCAGACCAACTCCTGCCGCGCGACCCAAATCTCAAGCAGAACTCGAAGTCGAAGAAATCGCTTCGCTTCTACAAGAGCAAAAATATGAGGAAGGCTCAATCAAATGGCTTCAGTCGACACAACCAGCAAAGCTGTTTGATGAGTTGTTTGTACGATACACGCCGGACTACCTCGCCACTGACGTCAGTCCTTTGGTCGCTTTTTCAATTGGTGTAACGGTTGCCAACAATCTATCAACAAACATTCAGCGACGTGTAGAATGGATTACTGCAGCATTTCAGGCTGTAGATTTCAAGGTAAGACGTCTCCGTGAAGCGGTCGAACAGGAAACTAACATTATGCAGGACCGAGAGATACTTGAGCTCAGAGCTCATGCACCAGGGCTCATCAGTACTGTTATACAGAAACTTGAAACTACTTATCATCTGCGGGCACAGCTCAATCCAAGAGATGAAGTGGTCAGCACGATACCACCTCTACTTGAGATCGCCAAAGAATTGCTGGCAGCTTTCGATGCACTTAATGTTGGAGGGCTCAGCTATGTGTCTGGCGAGGCCAGAGGTATTATAGCATAAGAATATGTGCTTTTAGGGTCTGGGAATCCGAGAGTGATATGCATCGAATGTACAGGAAGGGAGGACGGAGCAGCGTCAAAGCACGGATCAGAACTGCTTAACAGTGCAGTTCCACTAATGCCTCATTGATGTTTCATCAAAAACAAGAGTGAGAACGAGACGTGGGTGAGCATCAAATGAGCACACTGAAATGGGCAAATTCAAAAGCACGGTAAACTCTTTATCTTCTTGAAAACTCCTTGTCCATTCATATGCCCTATTTTGCCCTGCTATACAATTTCTGCATACGTTAACCAACAACAAGCGTTCCACTTGATATCGACGAGATGGCGCGTCGACCAGCAAACAAAATACTTTTTGCTTGTTCGGAAGTTTCGGGGCGTTAAGTCTGCAACATGGTCAACCATCGCTTGGAAGAGCTCTTTTCACACCTCACAACCTGCCTAGAATGCCTACACTGCCAGGCTCGAACGCCTGTAGCTGGTCCCCCAACGACAAGACCTCAAGCCCCACAAACACTCCTGAAGTTTGACCTTCACTCAAGGAATCGGACTTCCACCTACTCGGGATGAACGCTATCAGTGGCGACTATGGCAATCAGCAATCTAACGCGCTTGTGGGTCCGGCGTCGTGTTTCAGACAGCTTGGCAAAACACACAGCGCGTCGAGGATGTTGACAAGTGTATCCGGCAAGAATTTGAGGATGCATAACTCTCAATTTCTATGGCCGTTTCATGAAAATTCCTACTTTGCATGTTATCCACGACCATGTCAGGTCCGCCGAGCTGTGAAAGCCATCCATGCTTGGAGCGAACCAAGACTGGCCGCAGAGAATACTGGCGATACATCACAAAGGCAGACCGATTTCATGTCGTGGAAGAAGTTCGAGATCATCATCGAGGTGGCTTCAATGTCGTCTACATCTTATATTTGAGACTTAAGGACTTCAAAGTCAATAGGTACGAAGATGTTCCTCGATGGGATGTTACTAGCATCCGAGAAGCAG
Source organism: Pasadenomyces melaninifex (assembly GCA_022813495.1). NCBI lineage: Eukaryota > Fungi > Ascomycota > Dothideomycetes > Pasadenomyces > Pasadenomyces melaninifex. The sequence goes on from JAKLMI010000206.1 coordinate 23,568, forward strand.
TCAAACACGACGGAGTGACGTGGCCTCGTTCTTATCTCTTTTGGGTCGGTCAACTGATACATTATGGCATTCGAAGAAGCTATTGTCGTAAAACTCTGAAGTTGGATGATCCTGAGGACATCAAACAGCTATGCAAAACGATTTTGCGAGATGAGATTGACACATTGAAGGTCCCAGACAAGATGCTAGAAATGGAGCAAGCAATGAAGTCAATGAAGAAAGAAGAGGACGAACTCGAGGACCATCGTGTAGCTGATGCGCTCGATGATGGTGGCGATTCAGAGGACGAAGGAATTGGCAATGATGACCATGATATTGCCATGAAAGATGAGGTAGAAATTGAGGAAAATGCTCTGGATGATGAAGCAGCTTCACAATACTGTCCGAATGGTGCAGGACGTTCGACAGCCGAACAGATTGTGACGCAAGAACTGCTTGATCGAGCTCAGAAGGTCTTGGCAAGGGGTGCTGTCCAGAAAATCACCACAATCGATCAGCTCGTACAAGAGATGGCATCGTCTCAAATTCACAATTCTACACCAGTGGTGACCTCACAAGCATCGCCGTCCGGAAGACCAAAAATTTCAAACGAGCGAGGTGGCTCCAATCTATCAAGCAGATCTAGTCAGCCACATATGGGGTATCAGAGCCGTCCAGTGAATGATTACTTCATGTCCGGCGCTTTGCCAGTTGAGGGTTCACCAGTGCCCAGAGACTGTCAAAGATTCTTGGAGGCTGAACCACAACTTGATGAAGGACAAGCTGCAGAGGATGACCTTAGCATGAGCGACGAAGACGATGAGATGGTAGATGATG
>JAKLMI010000207.1:0-24326 GCA_022813495.1 Pasadenomyces melaninifex
ACTTATAATAGCTATATTAAAATATACTTAATATTATAATTAATACTAGTATTATTAATTATACTCGTTATTATATAACTACTTTTAGTATATTAAAGCGCTAAATATTATCTATTAAATATAGTTTTAGTCGATTCGTTATAGACTTTAAAGTTTAAAATATATCGAAAACTTTTATATAGTAAATATATAATAAAGTTTATCTTAATATATATATTAAAGTTTATATAACTAAAGCTCTTAAAGAATATACTACTTTTATAAATATAAATATATTTATTAGTAAGAATTAGTATCACTTTTATAAGAATATAATATATAATTCTAACTTCTATAATCTAGAATACTTTTTTATAGAATAAGAAAACTTATAGTTTACTATTAAATTAATATATAAGAAAGCTTTCTATATAAATAATCTTAATTCTAAAAAAGTACTTATAGCTTTAGAAAAGATTTACTTAATACTACTTAGTATATTTAGTTCTATTACTAACCTATAAAGTATTCTACCGGAAGCTTTTAAAGATAAAGAAGTCGTTAAATTTAATATTATTAAATATAAAAATTAACTAAATATATATTTTATTAGTAAGATTAAAGCTAATTATACTTATAAAAAGTAGTATCTTAGATCTCGTTAAAGCTAAATAATATAAGAATATTAAGCTACTATAAGAACTACTTACTCTATATATTATTATAATACTATTATTATCTTTCTAAGTATATTATAATACTTTAATAAAGTTAGCTTTATTAATTATAAAAGTAATAAACGAGTTAACTTTAAGCTAAACGATTTTATATAGCTCCGAGACTAAAGTAAGTATTATTTAGACTAAATTATTTTTTATTAAGATAAATATCGCTAGTATTTATTTCTTAAAACTACTTATATTATTTATTATCTTACTATTTTAATCGATTCCGTTCTTAATAATCTATATCTATAACTTAATAAAGATATATCTATAAGTATTATTAGTATTTTTAGTCTAACTAAGAGAATATATTACTTTATAATAAGGATAGTAAGAGCGATAGATAATTTATATTTATAAAGTTTAAGATATATTACTTATAAAGTAGAAAGAGAGTAAGTTATTTTAAGTATCTTTATAGTTTAAAAATAATATATAGTTATAAGATTAGTATATAAATTATCGATAATTAAGCTATATCTCTATTTTAAAAAGCGAAAGCTAACTTTAATATAAGTAATATATAACTATATATTAGCGCTTAACTTTATCTTAATAACGATAATAATAATAGAATATTTCTATTACTTATTTATTAAACTAAAGCTCGTTTTTCGTTTAATTATAGCTTAATTTTATTAAACTTTTATCTTTTACTATTAAATAGCTCCTTTCTTAACTTAATATTATATACTATTTCTCTCTTAAGCTAGTATCGGTATTTAAGATATCTTTAATATATATTTAGATTAAAGAGTAAAATTCTAAAGAGATTAATCTAATAATATAATTATAAATTAAAGATAGCGGTAATTAAAAGATCTTATTTATCGTTAAGTATAATAATATATACTCTATAGTAGTATAAAGACTTTAATTTAGTAACCTATATTAAAAAATATAATACTACCCGAAGCTTAAATAGATTTTCCTAGTATATAGATTTAATATAGTATAATACTATTATATAACGTAAGTAAAGATATATACTTAACTATATTATATAATATAGAACCTCCGCTAAATCGTAGACCTATTATAGTTATATTTTCTATAGTAGAAGTATTTTCTATAGTGAACCTACGCTAAGGCTAGTGTGGTTGACCCTGATTGGAGGGCGGTAAGGAGCCCTTGAAGCGCCAGCAAAGAAACTGTCGTTGACAACCATCAGTTCTTTTCATCGTGACTTCCGCTGCATATTGATCCTGCTGGTTTAGCTGGACTCATCAATGGAGATAAGATCGTGGTAGGCTGTCGTGCTCCCAACGAGCACCACTTTGACCATCGATGTGCACTGTCCTAGAAATAGACTTCCATTCCATCGATCCAGTAGGCCGGATATAGGTGGACTTGCCAGTTGTCCAAAACGCAAGCAACCAGTGAATGGTCAATCTGATTCTCTTGCGTAGTAGCTTTAGGCGTTAAGCGTTTCAGATGGATGTATCACAAGACATTGCCTAAGCACGCGTTTACCCCCGAGAAATGGGTGACTTCCTTGTCAAACAGTATCACTGTAGCCGGCCAGCCACAGTCCATGTGCTTGAACAGCCAAGTGCAGAAACTGTTCTGGAAATTCACATCTTATACCGTCTTCTTCCTTTGTAGAAGAGTATCTAGTGAAGGTGAACGATCGTGGTGAGGACAGAGATAAGGATAGCCTAAAAGGTACGCCTAGGGTGGGCTGCTCAGGCACGCTAACAGCACTGGGATGGTGCCGATGATGTACACGAGGTTCGGAATTGGAGCAAGAGCAGCACATCACAGGTCACGCCTTCCGCCAGCCATTGAGGTGCACGTATGTGGACGTCTTACCTTGATCATATGCAACTATCTCGACATCCAACGACATCCCACTGCCTTACAATTGAATATCACTTAGCAGACGAACCATCAGCTCGATAGCAACCAGAAAATACAGCATTATCAGCCACGATCAGGCCCTTAACATTTGCATTAATCAAGAGCAGCGGGTCCTCGACATTCACGAGCTGAATCGTTCTTTCCAGACAATTGCAAGTTCATCAGCAGCCCGGTTGGTGTCAGATACCTTCGCCTGTACAAGCAGAAGGCGCTCGACCAACAGCTTCTCCAACGCTTTACTCGGCGTTGCGTGTGTGCCGTTCGACCTCAAATTGAACCTCACGGTTGCTGGCGGCTTTGCCGCCTTTTAAGCACTGGCATCTCAAGATACCATAACCTCTGACCTGCACATCCCCGCCGGCCCACCCATCTCGACGACCCAAACATCCCTCAGCACAGCATCTCCTTCCCCACCACCATCAACGAACAATCAAGCAGTATCGTCTAATCACGACATTCACGTGGCATATCCTCTGAATAGTGCTCGTAGGCGAAGAAGAGTGTCTAATACCACAAGCGGGGAAGACAGTGACCAAGGCGAATCGAGCACAGCTGCTCGGCACCGCCGTCAGATTAAGAGAAGGCGTCTCTCCAACCACAGTATGCGACCAGAAGAGACTGCTAGGAACCAGGTTTCTAACGGACACTCTAATGGTTATGCTGGACCAAGAAAGGCCAACTATGCGCACAATGGTTCTCAATCATCGTTGAACGGGTCGAGTCAGAGTCAGAAAAATGGCACACCCAAAAGGCGTGGTCCACGTAGTCCATCGTATCGTGGTCATAATCGAGAAGAGCTGACACGAATATTGATTCAAGGTCTCAAAGACATGGGCTATGATCATGCTGCAAATACTCTGACATCTGAAAGTGGCTATGAGCTGGAATGTCCGGAAGTAGCAGACTTCAGGTCCGCTATTCTAGCTGGGCGGTGGTCGGAAGCTGAACGCATATTATACGGGTCACAACACACTGAGGGAGGTGGCGTATCAGGAAGTGCAGGTCGGGGTCTTGTGCTAGCAGAATCTGCCAATAAACGGCAAATGCTCTTTTCAATTCGGCAACAGAAGTTTCTGGAGCTTCTTGTGCGGAGAGAACTGTTGTCAGCGCTGAAAGTCTTGCGCGAAGAACTAACACCTCTACATTTTGATACTTATGCACTTCACTCTTTGTCGGCATTGTTGATGTGCAATCAACAGGAACTCCAGAATCAGCTGCGTTGGCCTGAAGATCCAGAAGAAGCCAGATCACTTCTGCTAGAAGACTTAACTAAATCGATTGCTCCGTCTGTGATGATAAGGGATCACAGGTTAGCTGAATTACTTGACCAGGTCAAAGCCGCACAGATAAACCAGTGCCTATATCACAACACCTCTATACCTCCATCGCTATATTCCGATCATATGTGTAACCAGGAAGACTTCCCGACTAAGACTTGGATGATTTTGGAGGAGCATGCAGGCGAAGTGTACTGTGTGGCGTTTTCACCAGATGGTAAATGGCTAGCTACTGCAGGAGAAGACCGTCTATGTATAATATACGACGCCGTCAATTTCCGAGTAGTACAAAAGCTGCAACAGCACGATGCGGCGATCACCTATGTCGCCTGGAGTCCAGATAGTAAGAAGATCTTGACGGCTGCTGAAGAGCCACGAGCGCGGATCTGGGATGCTATAACTGGCAAGCTGATCATGACTGTCGAGCACAATAATGCCGAGCGAAGGCCTATCACCTCTGGAGCATGGCTCCCAGATTCGATGTCTTTGGTAACATGCTGCCACGACAGAGACACGAAACTGTGCTTATGGTCATTAAACGCGTCTGATGCTACGAAACCCATACATACTTGGAGTGGTGAATTCCGTGTTGCGGATGTCGCAATTACTCCTGATGGTCAAAAATTATGTGAGTTGGGTTGCCCTGAGCTATGGATTTTGCTAACAATTCTAGTATGCAACGACATGGATTCATTACTTGTAGTCTATGATATGGAGACGTATCGAGAAGATTTCAGAATGAAGCTCTCATCAAAAATCACATGTATCACTCCAAGCAGAGACAGCCAGGCGGTTTTGGTCAACATCGCTGAAGGCGAAGTCCAGATGATCGACATCATGGAAAGGTATCCTGTACGCAAGTTCAAAGGGTTAAGTCAAGGGCGAAACATCATCCGCAACTGCTTTGGTGGTGCGGCTGAAAACTTTGTACTCAGTGGCAGCAAAGGTAAGCACTTTCGACGTTTTATGCTTACTCATGCTGACTTCTACAGATGGCGCGATCTACATCTGGCACAAGGAGAATTCAGCATTAATAGAGACTCTCAGGGGACACGGCAAGGGCTCGAAGAGTGACCTATGCGTGACGAGCGTCTCCTGGAATCCCAGAGACTCCGGTATGTTTGCATCCGGTGGTGACGACCGTAAAGTGAGGATATGGACAAATTCGGTATCGGATGATTCCAATAGCATGGTCTTTGATCCACGTATACGGCATCCAGATCTCGGGAGGACGAGTGCGATCAGATCAACAAGCAATCTTTAGACCCACATTTAGGAGAGGCGTTTGAGGCTTGAGGAAGCATAGACTTGGATACATAAGTACGACCTACTTTTGCGGCAGGAACGGAAGGTTAAAGGCAGCATTTAAGAAGTGTAGATATCACAGCCAGGTCACGGTAGCATAGGATATCAGCTCGTTAGTAAGAACAAACGCTATTCATCACTCTTCCAAAAATATGTTTGCCTTGAACTATAGTGCGCCACGTGGCGGTGGGAGCGTGACACGCAAGCTAGAACAGGCGGCAGGATTCTTTGGTGGGACGGAACATGGTCAATTAGATGGTCCTCTACAGAAACGACGTTATCTTCTTGCTAGTATCCATAGCAGCTGTAAGGTCGTTATTTCGAAATTGTATAATAGTGTTCTTATAGCCCGGTTGTCCCTATCTCGCAGTTCGAGCAATACTCCTTGCCAAGACATTCCGAGAACAAGGCGTAACAGTCCTCAGGCAGGAATCATCGTCACCAGCCTCAGGTCCACCCTGTGCTCATGCTGCGCTCCTGCATCATTTGGTAAACATTCTTATACCCAGCCTCAACGAACACGACCTACCATATACCAAGAACACGTCCTTCCCCAAAACTGATATACCACGAATTTGTCTTTGACTCTGCCACAACCAATTCTCTGAGTGCCATCCAACCACCTTGCAGACAATGGCGGCACCGCCAGCGGGCCACTCGTACGTGTTGCCAGGAAAGACAGAGTATAACTTTACTGACAATGTCAGGGTCAACGTCAACGATCCTCAGCTGATTTCGCTGGTCAACAAGCTACAAGATGTGTTTGCGACAGTAGGAGTACGTTCGCATAAGCCAGATAAGCATGACGCCCAACTAACAGCACCAGGTACAAAACCCCATAGATTTACCACAGATTGTGGTTGTTGGATCGCAATCTAGTGGGAAATCTTCCGTACTCGAGAACATAGTCGGACGAGATTTCCTACCTCGTGGCTCTGGTATCGTGACCAGACGGCCGCTCGTACTGCAACTTATCAACAGACCAGCCCCTGCAAAACTACAGACTAATGGCGTAGACGAGAAGGATCTGCAAGGCGACGTGCAAGCGAATGTGAACGAGTGGGGAGAGTTCCTGCATATACCAGGACAGAAGTATTACAATTTCGACAAGATAAGGGACGAAATTGTGAAGGAGACCGAAGCGAAGGCCGGTCGCAATGTGGGCATTTCGCCAGCGCCGATCAACTTGCGAATATACTCACCTAATGTCCTCACCCTTACACTGGTCGATCTGCCAGGTCTGACGAAAGTGCCTGTCGGAGACCAGCCGCGCGATATCGAGCGTCAGATCAAAGAGATGGTGTTGAAGCAGATTCAGAAGCCGAATGCGATTATACTGGCAGTCACAGCAGCGAACGTGGATTTGGCAAACTCGGATGGTCTCAAGCTGGCTAGAGAAGTCGATCCAGAAGGTCAGAGGACGATTGGTGTGCTCACGAAGATCGATTTGATGGATCAAGGTACGGATGTTGTGGATATCCTCGCCGGGCGTATTATTCCCTTGCGACTAGGATACGTACCTGTAGTCAACAGAGGTCAACGGGATATTGAGAACAAGAAGAGAATCGATTTGGCATTACAAGCAGAAAGAGAGTTCTTTGAGAATCACCCTGCATATCGCAACAAAGCTTCATATTGCGGTACACCATATTTGGCACGGAAGCTCAACTTGATATTGATGATGCACATTAAGCAGACATTACCCGACATTAAAACACGAATCAGCACATCACTGCAGAAATACCAAGCAGAACTCCAACAACTAGGCGAGGGCGATATTCTTGGTAATAGCGCGAACATCGTCCTCAACATCATTACAGAGTTTTCGAATGAATACAGAACCGTTCTCGATGGGCAAAGTGCAGAACTTTCGAGCAACGAACTCTCCGGCGGCGCAAGAATATCCTTTGTCTTCCACGAACTTTACTCGAACGGCATAAAGGCTATTGACCCCTTCGAGCAAGTCAAGGACATTGATATCAGAACAATACTCTACAACTCATCTGGCTCCTCACCAGCCCTTTTTGTCGGCACACAAGCCTTCGAGCTCATCGTCAAACAACAGATCAAGCGCCTAGAAGACCCGTCACTGAAATGTGTTTCACTGGTCTTTGACGAATTAGTCCGAATCCTTACACAACTTCTTACGAAACCATTTTTCAGAAGGTATCCACAGCTTAAGGAGAAATTCCACGCGGTCGTAATATCGTTCTTCCGCAAAGCAATGGATCCGACAAATCTTCTCGTTAGGGATCTGGTCAATATGGAAGCAAACTATATCAACACTGGTCACCCAGATTTCCTCAACGGTCATCGTGCAATGGCCATCGTCAACGACAGACATAACGCAGCTAAACCAACACAAGTTGACCCGAAAACGGGGAAACCGCTTCCACCCGCCATGCCACCACGTGCTGGGTCGCCTAGTCTACCTACCGATGGCACAGATGTAGGAAATTCTGGATTCTTTGGATCGTTCTTTGCGAGCAAAAACAAGAAGAAGATGGCTGCCATGGAGCCTCCTCCCGCAACACTAAAAGCTTCTGGGACACTGTCGGAACGAGAAAACCAGGAAGTCGAGGTGATCAAATTGCTTATTAACAGTTACTTCAATATCGTGCGGCGGACGATGATCGATATGGTGCCCAAGGCTATTATGTTGAAGCTTGTTCAAATGACCAAGGACGATATGCAGAGGCAGTTGCTGGAACAACTGTACAGAGCTAGTGAGCTTGATGACTTACTGAAGGAGAGCGAGTACACAGTAAAACGCAGGGCCGACTGCGTGACAATGATTTCAAGCTTGAGCAAAGCCAACGACATTGTCGCCCAGGTGTCGTAAGGTGCATATTTGGACTGGGCGACCGGGAAGTCGTTGGCTTTACTCATGTACGATACCAATGATTCGAGCACTGATTGTCTTCGGCAGTTGATGCAGCAATGCGAGGAGTCTGGGAAGATGCACAAGGTGATATAGCTTTGGTAAGCATTCTTAGGAAGTACTGCTTAGATAGAATGAGTGAGCGCAAGATTGACCACACGTTTTCGCGTTCCCTGAGAATCCGAAGCTCCCCATATCAACGCCTGTCCAGACTAATCGTCATTACGTTGGACTGTCTCCGTTCAAAATTTTCGCTTCGTACACAGCTGCTTATCCACTGACCCACGACTGTGGTCTCTGTGCAGTGTGCTCTTGGACCATGGATAATGCTCAATGCAACTAATCACTTTTATCCAGATACTCTCGAAACTGAGATAGTTTACGGACTGCATGACCACAAGCTGCACAACGTGTCATGTCAATCCATGACCCTTGCTTTTCCTACTTAGCACAAGAAGTGTTTCTGCGCTCAATCCTCATCTGCTATTTCGAGTCCCATCTATTGGTAAAGTTTTCTTGCATATTCGACACTTTTGCAGGACCGGCCATTAGTTTTGCAGAATCATCCGTTTCATCAGCCTGGACGTGCTACAGTTTCATTGACCTGTGCTTCTTGCTTTCTAAGCGATGACTGAACCGCTCTCGCGTTCGCTCTAGCTCTGCCACCGTTCCAGATCTCATCGAATCGTGCCTCCATCTGTTCTCTCGTTCTAGGCGATGAAACGAAAACCACATCGTCCGATTCCGAACGTTCTGTGGTAGGGATAACTGTAGTGGCTACCGAGCTTCGTGCAGCTGCTAATGTTTTGGTGACAGTATTTGGCGTTGCGGAGCGAGGTGACTTAACAGAGGTATCATTCTGCTTATGCTGCATGGCATCTGGAACTATTGGAAGGCGAACAGTACCCTGATGATATTAGCTGAACATGCTCTCTGTTGTCTTCCGTTCCAAATTACATCAAGCAGCATGAGCGCAATCTTGTGCTGATCTGCAATTGGAAAGCCTCCAAGCCAGGTCTCGAGTTGGCGCTGTAGTGGTGCTACATCAGTCAGTAGTGCTCACTGGCTACACCACAGGTACTTACAACGTGTATCAGCAGCTTCTGCATCCATATCTGCCTCATCAGCTGTTCGCTTTGATCCAATAGACTGTGTCATGTTGGATATCGTGGCAGGAAGGAGTAACAAAACTGCAGAGGACTTTGTAAGTGCAATCTGTCGTTCGTAAACCTGTTGAATCGCTAGTGAAGAGTGGAAGTGGAAACGCGAAAATGTGGACATGTTATTATCCTCTGTGCCATCATCGTGATTTATCAAAATTCTTTCACTTTAAGGACTGTTCGCTTTACGTTTGCAGTTGTTCTCAATAACTGTCAAGGCACTCTCATCTCACCTTGGCCTTACCTCTAGCTTCAAATTGGCTTCGTCTTACCCCTAAGAGCATTCAATATAGCACCAACATCCATGCATCCGTCGTGTATCGCATCGAAGTCGGTCCAAATCTGCCTCTTCATGCGATTGAGGACGTCCAAACGAAGAAGCTGGCCTCGATTCTTCCCGCTTGGCGGTGGTGGACGACCGCCGATAGGCGGCGGAAGAGAGGAGCACCTTGATGCACATCTTGTCTTCTTTTATGTGAATAGCAATTTGAGGTGTCATCGGGCTCGTCTGATCAGCTATTTGACTTCTGGGTACGTAATTCGCCAGAAAGTCTAGAAAAGTCGCCTGCCCTATTTTATCATATAGCATGTAGCAATCATACTACCTCGACCACAAGACTCGGTTTGTCCGATTTCCCAGACCTCGAGTTGAGGTCCGTCTAGACATATATTGTTCGACCTGAAGATGCCCTTTTTCGAAGCACACGGTGTCGTCGAGTCAGTGTATAGACTACGATAAAGACATGTGCAAGTATTGCTTGAGATGAAGCAAAAGCAGCAATCTCAACAACATTCACTTCGATTGACCACTACGTGGGTTTGCCTGAAAATAGCCGCTGCCAATTTGAATTGGAGACCACGTTCAAAGGTTAGTATGGCGCTGTAAGCACACTTTAAGCATTATCGCTCGCCCTAATCGTCTAAGGATAGCGGCTACTTCTGCCTATCCTTTGCTTGTAACATCCTCAACTTCAAGTCCACGGGTTCTTTTGCTCAAATCGTGTTGTGTCCTGCTACGATTGATTTCATCGGATATTGTGCATCCAGCTCATCGTCACGTATACTGCCGTCGGCTGGGTCTCAATTTATAGGCGACATTAACGCGAGCATCAAGGTTTTTAAAAGGGGTCTGAAAACTCGAACATGTTACAATCTTGACGCATTACATCGACGCGCTGACAAACTTCGCGTACCTTTCGGTACCAGCTTAACGGATTCAGTCCCATAAAAATTGGAAAGCCTCGAATGATTCAGTCCTTTTGCCATATTGTTCTTGGAGCTGGCCGAGCAGCTTTTGAATGCCGTGACCCAACAACTCACATGTGCTTGCATTTCTTCTTCCGTCGTCGACAGCCATCACATCGTACGGGAGATCCTGTTCTATCCGCAGCCGTTGTTCTCAGGTTCGTCGGTGTCTCTTCGCCTTTGCTTCCAGCTTTCTGCCCATGGCTATCTGTCATCGATTCCCCATCATTCTTCGTAGTTGTCCCACCGCTGGGTTCCCAGTTCGTCTCACAAAGGTCTTGAAGGACTTCGGCTCGAAAGTCATGACTTTCCTACACACGATCAACAGATGATAGGTTCAGGGTATCACTAATCTTACCTCAAGACAGAATCTGACCATCGCTTTACGCTCCTCAAGATCGAGTTTGGTGAAAATATCTTGATTGACTGGAATATAACTTATATCGGGTGCTCTAGAGTTAGGCAAGTCATTCAATACTCTGTTATTGTCGTCCATGCCGTTTGTCGGATTACTGACGAGGAGGACTTTAGCGTCAATTACGTGGTTACAGATGCAAGACATATATTTGAGCAGCAAGCTTTATTTGCAAACTGAAGGCAGAAATTTAGCTTACAATTAAAGTGATAAGAGCTATGTGCTGACACGACCAGAAAGTGCAGGTATTTTCACAATCACTACAGTGGGAGTGCGTAAAAAAGTGTCCACAATACGGTTCTACATCGTCACGATTTCTTACGAAACATTCAGAGACTTCCTCGCCTTGCATCGAACGTACAGCCGACTGCGACTTATCGACCATACGCATCCTTCCAAAGACTGTTCAGATAAGCAATGCCTTCTGCTCTCCACACATCCTTTTCAGGATGACTAGTAGTGTTGGCATCGAAGAAGTAATCATATCCAACGCCTCCTCCACTAACAGTATCGTAAGATGGCCATTGTTCATAACCCGTCAACCCATGTCCATTTGGATTGCGATCGTGCATGAAACTCGCCCACATTCTGCTCATTAGCTGACTCAAGTTGGTGTATGTTTGTGGCTGGCCCAAGAATGGATTGACAGCATAGCCTAGACCCTGCAGATTATTGAAAACAAAAGCGACCTCCTGAAAATGAGTAGCACCGGTCAGATTGGACAGTGGATACGCGACGACGTTGAACCGATAGCAGTACGCTGACACATTTTGTTTTGACCATGACTGACATTGCAATCTTCGTGCTGCATGGAAGGCAAAGTCTCCTCCGAATGCAACGGCACGGCGATACTGATGGCCATATGTACTATTGAATTGATAGTCGAGAGGCACATTATAGAGGACATCCGATGCTGCTGGCAGGTTTGGGTAGACCGCTTCGAGTATCGAGACAGTGCTTTGATTCAGTGGTTTGCTGCCGCCAGTGCCTGCAAGATATTTGGCGAATGCTGTGTCGTTGTCGATTCCTCGAGGTCCAAAAGCTGAGCCCTCGTCAGTGTTTGCGCCACTCAGGAGCGGAACTTTGATGAATCTGCCTTGGTTGAGCTGATCGTATTGCGAGCCTTGAATCAAACCACCATCTTCGTACGGGTCGAAAGCATAACCGGGTGTCGCATTGACAGCAGCATTCAACTTGTCGAAGGGTGCTGATCTGAGGCAAGCCAACGTATCTGCTGATCCAGCACATCCTGCTGCCGAAGAGATATTGTTGTAGATGGCCTGTCCATTACTGACGTTGTAATTTTCGGTGCCAAGGAGGATTGAATTGCCTGATTCACAAATGGCTCCACTGAAGAGTTTATCGTCTCGACCGCCATAAGCTATAAGGTGAATTCCCACACTGCCGGCTCCAGCCGATTCGCCCCAGATTGTGACTTTGCTTGGGTCACCACCGAACGCTGCAATATTTTCCTGAATCCAGTACAAAGCTTGTCTTTGATCCTGCATGCCGATGTTGGTAGCACCAGCAGCTCTGACTTCTTCTGAGTCAAGAAAGCCCCAAGCCGACAGTCTGTATGGTATTGACACAGCCATGATCGGCTTGCCTATTTGGACCGAATTTTGGACGATGAAGCTCAGATTATATCTTCGATCAGTGGCACCGCCCATAACGTAGCCACCACCATGCTGATTGATGTTAGCAAAGGTCACATTCACAACTGTGAGTGACCCACGATCCAGACGGCTACTGGCAAGTCCTGATCTGCAGACCCAGCTGGTCTGATCACGTTCAATGCCAAGCAATCTTCACTGACATCGTAGCCAATTTGGTCACCCTAAATTCATCAGCATCGCCGCACATACGTTGTATAACAAACGTACCCCATAACCAACACATTCTGGGTAATAAGCTGTTGCTGCTTTTGATCCAGTCCAGGTCGAATTGAGAGGCCGGGGTAGTCTGAATCTCAGGTCACCCACTGGTGGTTGAGCATATGGAATGCCAAGAAAGAGGTCTTGATCGTAGGTCGATTGGTATAAACCTGTGTAAGAACCATTTTTCAATGTCACTGTAGGGGCATTTGATGATTGTCTCAACGACAGACTCAAAACTGGTGTAAACAGCAATGCAAAAAGGCTCAGCATTTTTGATTACTGATGTGAGAACAAGCTTAGAATAAAAGAAAATAAACGTTCTACCATTGTTTTATGTCTGCATATTGGTACCTTGACAATCGTGCCCAGCTTCATGTCCGTACTTCTGCAGGTCGTTTGCCGTAAAAGAGCCGGAATGTGGCATAAACGTATCGCTGTCGCCAATGAGATCTCGACAGCCAAGCTGTAAGCCCCCATGCATCTTGCTATGTTGCAGCTCTTGCAGCTCTGATGCATGTCTAGTTTGCGGGGAGGACTTTACTAAAGATCGAAAAAGCATGGATGAGCGACAAGAATCTAGCGAAGAAGATCATCCGGCTAAGCTTTATCGCGATGCATGCTTGCTCGTGACCTTGAATCGATGATGACATATCGGTTGTAGAACGTTAACCGTGACTGGTATTGTCGGCAGTTCAGAAGGAGCTGGTCCTTCTTGACCTTCGCTAAAGCTGCCTAACGGATACTTGCAAGACTTGGTTGCCTGGCTGCCTCAGCACCTCGAGTCACCAGTTCGAAATCTTTACTGTCAGCGAGTGCTATCATGGACCAGGACTCACTTGAGATTCCTCTCTGTGTGAAGTCATCGCGTACGCTGACCTTTTAAGACCAGAGATTTCGCCCCGCAGAATCGAGGCAAGCTCCGCTACTCTGCCAGCGCTACGCAGAACCGATCATCTATCATTTTGCAGATTCCGGAGGACAAGGAAACCAAGCACACAATGCTCATTAACAATGCATCGTGCGATTTCTTGTGTACTGACAATAAGCATTGTGGCAATCACAAGTTGACCCGTTGTTATGATGCGGGCCTATAATGACTATTGTGTTGTTCAAATGCATAGAAGTATCGATATCAATAACTATTCTACTACTGCTGGACTCGCATTTGTGTTTCTCGTGCCTTACGAATCTCAAGCCAAGATGCGCAGGTCTACCAGAATCGCAAAAAACCCAGTCGGCGCCAGGCGCGCTGACAGCTCATCAGAATCAGCAAGCACACCAACTCCCCCTCGTCGAAGCAGTCCTCGACTACAGTCCGATGTCTCAACACAGCCTACAGCACAAGACATCGCCCATGAATATGACATGAACGTCCGCAAACCTCTACCTCGCATGGCTGGCTCAGCTGGCTCAGCTGGTCAGTCGTCTCATCGTAGCCCCAAGCGTCCATTAGATGCAGGTGAACAATCGATTAATGACAAGCCCGCCAAACGCCGGCGCAAGCACGAACCCAGGTCTCGGCTGGAAGGTGAGAACAACATCGACTATCTATCCTACGTCGAAGGTTATAGTACAGAAGAGCTGACAAATAGCAGTACAGAAGTCCCGACATCCACAACCACCAAGTCATCCTTGGATTATCTTTCTCACGTCACAGGCCGAAGCAAGGACGAGCTTCGTGCCATCGAAAGAAGCCACCACACTCCAGGGCACAAGGATACAATCACTGAACAGGCTGACGATGTGACCGATGACCAGGGTCAGCTATCATCACCTGACATCGTTCCAACGACAATCGTTGCTGACCAACACGATGCCGTTCTCGATCAATTCGCGCTTGACACTGGTCTTAACTTCGAGTTCGAGTTCGCATTTGATGAAGTCGCCTATCAGTCAATAGATTGGAACACGATCGATCCGAAACTCCTAGACCATATTGCTGACAACACCACAGAACTCAGTCAGTCCGTGGATGATGCCACATCCGACGTAATTGATCAGGTAATGACTCGGACGATCGTTGATCCGCAGCTACAAGAACACGTCGATGCTATTGACTGGACCACTATTGGTCCAAACGTCATAGAACGTGCGACTGATGAGATGACAGGAATCACCGAACCAAGCGATATCGACAATGTCCCGGTGGACGGCTGCGCTGATGTTACAGTCAACGCCGTCGATAACGAAACTTGGCTCGCTATCCACGACATACAGCCAACCCAATACGCTAATTCATCCACGGCTTCCACACCAGCTCTAGCAGATGGTCTAGTGTTGCCTGCCGAGCAATATGCAATAACTCAGCAGATCGTGAACACGATCAACGCTAGTCTGCCATATGACGCTGCACCAATCCTGATATCTGAGCTTACCGCTGACCAGTGGACGCGACTGATGACAGATTTTGGCACAAGTGACCAACAGCGAGCTCTCATGCAGAACGACATTGATGAGGGCCGAGATAACCCAGGCTCGATCGAATCCGGCCTGCAAACTGTTCAGCGAATGCGTGATCGAACGTACGCGCAATACTTCGATCTGCCTGACACAGTCATGACAAATGCCGAAACTGATATCTTAGCAGATACAGACGATGCTACGCTCGAGATCGCAGACTTCTACCAGAGAAACCCTCCACTGGCTTCGACAAGATCACGCAGAAGGTCACCACCGATTTCAACACGATCTCCGATACAAAAATCCTCACTAACAAGACGATCTCCAAGAAGATCACCTCGAAAGTGATGCAGATGAGATTCAGTATATCCGCAGGATTTGAAAAGATAATAAGTAAGTGCGTATCTTTTAGGGGTTGTCACTAATATGCTCGTAAGTACTCCAACGGTTCATAAGACATAGACGAACAACGCTTCATGTAAGTCTTCCACTATAGTACGCTAATGACCAAGCATGTTTGCCTGCAAGACAGGCTAAATAACCCTTCTAGGGTGTCCCTATGCAGGGTATAGGATATTACGCGACTCGTGTCAAGTGTCTTCAGCACAATTGATTTCATCTTCAACGGTCATTGGTACACAGCATTATGAACTAATTTTTCCAAATACTGTACTTTCAAGTGTCGATGTCACGTCCACACTGAGCTTGCCCCCATAGAAGCGGTCTTTCCTAGTCTGAAGTCGAACCGATTCATGATCCTGGACTAATACGGTCGCATAGCACAAAGTACTCAGACTTTAATGGCAAGGTAGATCGTTCTTCAAAATGCCATAAATTCGACTCTATCATTTATCATTTATCACTATCCAAGCAGAAAGTGGTCGGATATTGGGAGACCTACCTACCTAGGTACCTATGTTCCCTACTCGGCTCACTGTTGCCAGCTACTTTTCTTGCATTGCTGAACCTAGAAGCCTAAAAGCGAAGGCTCTTTTGACCTACCTACTAGGTAAGGTATGCATACTAGCTCGCGTCGTTTCGGGGCTTTTCTGCCTATAATTTGAGGCATTGCCCTCTAGCGATAACGGCACCAAGTCAGAGGACTAGGAGTTGCCGGATTCTGCAATAATGCACCCTTTTTTCCCAAGTTCGGATTTGGGGATCGTTGAGGTTTGAGCTCTCCTGCGCAGGTAAGATATCTGTAAAATTGTTATTCATCATGAACGCATTGCAACAATGTGACGAAGAAGGAAGCAAACGCCGTATGAGTTGTATAAATATGACGCTCGACATGCTCGAAATGCTCGACTCTTTCCGAGCAGCAGATGGCTCGGTCCCTAACGTCGAGCTACACAGGAACACAATGTACACAGCACCTTGATCCAATATTGCACCAATTCATATCCTTACACTTCTAAACATAGGCCAAAGCATCTTCTCGTACCGGTCTCATTCGACTTCCGTTCACGGCGTTCATCGAAGCTGTCTTTGTTAATGTCGAACAATGAGCCTTCTTTGTTTACCACCTTTCTACCTTCTTATCCTATACAATATGCTCCGGCTTCATTATACGGTAGTGCATACTCGGGCAAGCTACCACTCGTTCACTGCGAGCAAGACGATTGCCGAGCCACAGCAACATGAACAAAGGTCTAAGAGATGGCAAGTTCGAAACACCGGATCTCTCTCGAGAACGAGCATATCGACATGGATACTGGCCTCGTCTTTTTGACAAGAGGCATTTGCCTGCTGTAAATATCTGGAAGACGCTTACAGAGAAGAAAGGCTTGGATTTCGTCAGAAGTAATCCGATAGTGGAGGAGGACAGACACGAAGATATCGAGTGGTGTGTACATCAGTTTCTTGGAGGAGGCAGCTTCGGCGGTGTGGCAGCGTGGTTGAAAAGAGATGAGGCAGGAAATGTCATCGATGAAATTGCGATCAAAGAGATCAATGGCCTCAAAAACAAAGATGCGCATATGGCGTGGAACGAAAGACCCGATGGTCCACTTTTGACGGAAGCTGTCGTTCAAGCGCAGCTCAACAAAGGTCATCATGAGTCTGGATTACAAAACGAGAGTAAGTTCCTCATAACACGGCCAATCGAAGATCGCATCGCGTGCTTGCAATTGCTGCTGACACCTCAACAGATATTGTCCATCTGAGGGGCTACAAGTATTTCGTATCTGATTCAAACGCGACGTCACATGAACAGAGTTCGTCGTCAACTTCTACCAAGCGCAAATATCGTTTATACCAGGAACTCGCGCCATACGGAAATCTCGCTGCTTTATGGTACAGATATAGATACTGGAACACTTACCTTCCGGAGGCCTTTTTGTGGCACCTTTTCGACTCGTTGACCAGCGCAGCAATTCAGATGCTAGAGCCATCCAAGGATGGTTTGCCAGCTGGGAAAGCAGGTCGTCAGGTGCGAGAGACAGACCAAGTCGTTCATTTCGACTTCAAACCAGGAAACATTTTCTTGGGACGGCCTGACCATCGCGATGGAATCAGGAGTACTTGGGGTGGGACACGCAAGTACGATTACCCCGTGGTTAAAATCGGTGATTTTGGGTTCTCAAAGTATACTGGCGACGATGATGTGAATAATCCACTACGCTGGATGCTCAGATACGGTACCGCTTGCTATATGTCTCCTGTAAGCAGTCGTGAGCATTCAAGAGAAAGTAACTAACATCGCTTGTCAGGAGCAACTGTGCTATGGCGCTTGTTGGGGTACTTCTTGTCCAAATGGGTAAGTTCATGCCAAAAGCGAAACCATGATGGTGAAGCTTCGAACCACTCTGTTTTCCTTACAGACTGACAATGTCGCAGAGACTTCTCTCGAGTACTGCCAACAAGAGAGAAGGAGACCTTGGTCCCTCAAGCTGGAGGACGAACGGAGGACGAGCTAGTGGAGTTGAGTACCGCTTTACTGGACGATCGTTTCAACCTTGACTTCAAGCTTCTAGAAAACGCAAATGTCTGGGGAATCGGCAAAGTACTGTACGATTGTATGACGCTTGCGAACACCGATTCTGAATACTGGGAAATTTCGACGTTGCAACGCAGAGAATTTGAGCGCTGGTCCCACCAAGTTCAAGATTTCCACAAAACACCCTGGGCTGAGAGGTCCTTCACCTACAGTAGTCCTTACTCTAAGACATTGACCGATCTCGTCTCTAAGTGTACGCTTCCTGCTATCAAGAATCGTATCAGTCTGAAAGAGCTCAAGAAGGAAACAGAATCAGGGCGACGACACTTCGATGCAGCATGGGAACCGGGATGCGAGGCTATGCCGAAGCCAAAACGTCAGCGAACAACGTTACAACCAAAACTCTGCTACAAGAACAATGAAATCAACGCCATGCCACGCGGAGCTGAAAACTTTAAGATTGATTCATTACACTATCGCTTCATGCACAAAGAATGTGCTGCTGATCCAGACTGGCCCGATCTCAGTCCTCGCTTCGACTATAAGGTTGGCGGCGTAATACTTCGCCATCATGAGGATCCAAATGAAGATTGGTACGATATCAGCAAAGATTTTGTGCTCCACGAGGGACAGATCAGGCGCAAAGAATCGCTAAATAACGCCACAGTCGATACTCAAGGGCAAGGAGGCGACGACCAGCCGACGGACAATCCATCCAATGAACATGCAGGCCCTAGTAACAGCTCTTCGCAGCAGGACCCAAACAATGACGCTGAAGCGCAGCCTGAAACTCTTGATGACCAGGAACCGGAGGCTGAGCAACCTGTCGAACCTGCGCCGGTCGTGTGCATGCACGATTCGGCTGCATCAGACATCGTTACAACCGATCCTAGTGACAACGAGTTTGAGCTTGTTCGGGCGAAAAGAGTGTATCCATCCGGAAAGACTATATACTACAACCCCAAAAGTCGATATAAGATTAACGTCACCAACAGGGATGACGACAAGGCAAAACGGAAAGCGAAGAGGACATACAAGTATAAGGACTACTTTGTCAAAGCCAAGGAGATAAATTCCCAGCGGCGTCAGCAGGAGAACACTATTAAACAGCTAGAACATGCCCAGGCACAACGTGCTTGGGCAGCACAGAACGAAGCACGGAAACAACAGCTGGTCGAGAAAACCTATCAGGACGCACTAAAATATGCGCATGCAAAAATAGCATCCCAAGATGGTTATCACGAAGATCGGTCCTGGGACAGCAATCTAGGATTTCAAATTCTAGATTATGTGGTTGATAACGTTGACGATCAAGAGATTCTTGCCGTTGTAGAACAGCGCGTCGCGGAGGAATTTCCGGAGGGAGCAAGATGGCCAGTCCAGACAGCAGTAACACCGACAAGCCCACACCGAAATCGAGCTAAACATCAAGCAGCACCATATACAGCTGCATTACGCGAGCATACAAGGAAATATGAGAGATTTGTTGATGAAGCTGGTCGGAACAAGCTACCCGAGCTACCACCATACGTAAATCCTCGCGATGACACTTTGGAATTCGTCCAGCCACCAGGTCACAGGCAGGGGCAAGGATATTACACAAGGATGATTGATAGTGAGCCTCATCGTTGGGACGGCAGCGAATGGGTCAGAATCGTGACAAGCGACAGATATGGCGCAGGTGCAAGTTCGCAGCCACTACGACCTAGATCGCCACAGTCGTCTGATTCAAGTGGAGGGTACGATGACGATGGAGATGGTGGCCAGGCAGGTGGCCATGCAGGTGGTGCACATGAAGATCCAGGTCCAGGCACTGGAAACACAAGCAACGACGACGGCAACGATGCAGGGCAAGCAGTTGCACGTCATGTAGCTAAATTCTCTCAATGGGCTGATCTTGAAGATGCGAAGGAAGAGGGAGACGAGCTACGCAATGCCGCCGAGTACTTGCAGAAAAACGTGCCAGCAGACTTGAGCACAAGCAGCGAAAAAAGCGATCTTCAACAAGCACTGAGCGATTTGATCTCAGAAGTCTTGAGGGATATCGACCCGAAGAATGACATTAAAGCATGGCAGAAGGCTCTGGCATACCGAATCATAATGAGCGTCTTGCAGCTTAAGCCTTCGAGTGACGAGGACTTCATTAGTGATGATCTCAACCTCGGTCAAGCAAATTTGACAGGACGTGCTTTGAACGACCAGGAGAAGCAGGTGCTTCAGCATTTGACATTCTTACCAGCCTTTTATCTCTTTACTTGGCTAGGGCACAGTGGTCGTCCTCTGCTCGGTGGAGTGGTAAGGGATCTGACCACAAGTATACTCAGAGATCTAAGCTATGGAACAACAAACAGAGATCTTATCGACTATATCTGCGCACAAGCACGTGCGGCTGTGGGGGATTTGGACACCGGAGCTGCTACGCAATTTGACAGTGATCAGCAACAGGAAACAATTGCAGCATACGCAGAGATCATAGATGCGTTCGTATTTCCGCAGCAGCGCGAACATAGTGATGACTCAGACATCGCCGATCAAAACGAGACTGGTGATGGTCGTCCTCCGAGTGCAAAGGAGACCGAATCTTCGTCCCACGAACAAGAAGGCGAAGAAAACGGAAATCCTATTGACGATGCACAGCAACAACTGGAGACCCATCTCAGTTCACTGCGGGCTTGGAATGTTGTGAAAATACGTCACCGTGACACAATACAAATGGTCTATGCGAAAAGCCTCTTACAGACTTCTGCTCGAGATACTCTGGACTTGCATGTAACAAACACGGAGCTACTAACTCATCCTCTTGATAGTGCAAGAGAGCATTTGGAACAGATGGCGAATTTGGCTGAGGTGACCAATGACACACGAGCTGACCGATCGGCAGAAAGAGATGCGTACGGTGAGCTGATTGAAGACCTCATCGATCAAGAAGCTTAGCTGGGCTATCATACTAGGTATGCATAGGTCAACAGGCACTGGGTCTCGAGTTACTGTCGCGGGCCTTAAATTATAGTATCATACAGAAATGGAGCAATTGACAGCATCTGTTTGTGTTTGCCTCTTTGAGCTTTCGGATTTGCTAATCATGTCACTCACTTTCACATCAAATTGTGAATGTGTTTACACAGAACTTCTTCAGCATCTTGGTCGTCACTGACTAGCGTGGGAAGCAAATACAGCACCTGCTTCCACATAGGAAAAAAGATCGACCTTGGTCCCTTCTTCATTCTTTCCCATAACCATTCTTGATCATACCCTCCCTGTCACAAGACTTCGCTAAAGACTTAATACCAATCTGTACTCAACACCGATCTGTAGGTTCTACATCTTCAGCCAACATACCTTAATCATATACTGACCACTCCAGTACATCTCAAAATGAAGGTCTTCACCGCTCTCCTACCCACATCGGCTCTGGTCACAGGTAAAGAATCATCCTTGAATCTCTATGTTGCAGGTACTAACTCCTACAGCTGCTTTTGCAGGTATTCCCCAAACCAGCCCAGTCAACGCTCTGGCCGATCTCGCCTCTCGAGACGATAAACCCCCAGGTTGCATCGACGACTGGTACGATTGCACCAAGAACGACGACTGTTGCTCATGCTACTGCTACATTAATCCTCTATGGGGTTTTATGTGTGGTGGTCGATGTAGTGATCTGGTAAGTCGGGACACTTCTCTGGCGTGTTTGTGCTAACGAGGGTAGGGTGGTTGCTCAGACCGAGATCCATATGGCACCGAATCACGACCTCCCAACAAGTGCGATCCTCCACCATCTGGGGAAGTTTCTGAGAAAATTGAAGAGATCACTCTCAAGAAGGGCATGAACGTTGGTGCCGTGTGCGAGGCTCAGGCTGAGGGCAAGCTCAAGATTGTTGGTGCCGAGGAGGATGTTGATTTGGGCGATTGCTTGCCTAAAGAAGTACGCTTCTAATGAAGGTGGTGGAGAGCACTATGAGAAGTGCATGATGAGATCAAACCTTTCGCCCGAAGGCTGCCAAGAACTGAGCTCTGGCTAGACTTCGGTCTCACTCAATAACATAAGAAGACAATATCGAGCAACGAAGATGATGCTCATGCTGCAGCCAAGTGCTGTTGTGCATTAGGCTTGCTAAACAATCAATTCAATCTCAACTCTGAACTATACTCTTTCTATTTCTTCATGCCATTTCATACCTGTTCGAGGGCGGTCGATTCGGACTAAAACTCGGCATCTCAGCTCTTCCATGTCCTTCGTTTCCCAATTCGCTAGGCACTGGCTCGGTAGGTCCACCATATCTCACCTTTTCATTCATGCTAGCATACGCAGGTACGTTACCCTGCTGTGGTGTTTCGTCGCTATAGGCCAGAGGCTTTGTCTCAGCTGCGACCTCCTTTTTATTATTCCTTCTCCTCTTGCCAAGCCAGAAGAATAGGCCTCCAATAATCGCAATGGCGGCAATAGCACCAATGACAATACCTGCAATCGCACCACCTGATATTCCTGAGCTGCTCGAAGAAGCACTGACGTTCGCAAGACTGCTCGGATTACTGGTAGCCGTCGCCGCACTTCCAGTAGGCGCATTCGAAGCCGTAGTCGTTCCCGCTTGCGTGCCCGTTGTAGTCGCCGAAGAAGAACTCGTGGTCGATGAAGTCGCACCCGCCAAATTACTCGTACTAAATGGTGTAGGGGCCGTGGTCTGCGATGTAGCCGTAACATTGCTCACACCAAGTGCTTCTAAGTACACCGAGTTCGCCTTGCTGATGCTCACGCCTGAATTCGGCGACGTGAAGTTGCTGATGCAGATGTTGATCTGACCTTGTGAAGTCGTACATGTCTCGCCTGCAACTGCATTACAGCACCATACACTTCCATCGCGATTGCATGTCGTTTGTCCTTTTCCTGAGTCGTTGCAGTTCTCGTACCATGTCCAGCAGGTTGGGTCTGGTGCTGGACAAGCGTAGATCTTGGCTACATCGGGTCGATAGGCGCATACACCTCCGTGGGTTGTTTGTCCGTTCGCTTGCATTGATGCGCCTTTGTACTTGCAGAGGTCGACTGTGTCCGTGTAGAAGAAGTCGACATCTTGCGCTGCTGTGCTGGCGGCCAGGATGGCCAGTGCCAGGATGTGTCTGAAAGCCATTGGTGCTACTCTGTAGGATGGTCCTCGACCGCGAGCCTGAGCACTTTCAGCTCAAAGCACAACGACAGCTGCTGAGAATGGAATGCAATCCAGAAAGGAAGTCTTCTGGATAAGAGGTCGTCTTCGCAGATAACTGACAGACTCCAGCGACATCGCCTAAGCCACCTTCAGCGACTGTCAAATGTTGTCCACCCTATTGAGTTCAGGATAGTCATTCATGTCTTTTGGTAGGCTTGGCTTCAGGGGCTAAGCAGGAACGTGGTTTCAGCTTGTATATTAGCCAATCAAATCCTAGCATAAGATGCAGATCGTGCTAAATACAGACCGTCGAAAAGCTTATTCCGAGCTCCAGCTGGTCTGGAAGCCACTCTGTGTAACAAGCTTCAGGTTCAGCAGTATCATTCAGAAGATACAGCCAGCTCGACGGCTTCGCGTCATCAAGAGCTCGAATCAACCTATCGCAGATATCTCTAGATGCTGCGACACATATACATGACTTTGATGTGTGTCGTAGAGCATAAAGAAGAGATCGGGGTACCTGAAAGATCGAACAAATTGTGGTGTATCGCAAACAGATGCGTAAGCTCAGGTCCACGCTATCGACCAACCAGAATTTCATAGTCGCCGACTCTCGAGGATATTCGAACTTCGTCAGAAGCTAGACCTGCTCGACGACGCACAAGTTCGAAGATGATGAGACCTGCACTTGTGCTGGGGACCTGACGGAAAGTGTTAAAGATAAATCCACGATATGCCCAAACCGTGATGCTTCCTCCAGCTTCTTTCTTCGCTGCGGCTTTACAAGTCTGCCATGTTTCTTGATATGCACGATAGTAAACGCGCATCATACGCCATTCTTGATGACCTTCGAGTCTTGGTGTATGTCGAAGCTTGTTTGCCTGAGTATCTAGTTCTTCGAGATGATCCCAATGCTCTACCTGGATGTGGTGTAGAGGGTAGATGATAGCTGATTGAGCGACTGATGCGCTCAGACCTGCTAGAAAGAGAAAAGTGGGCTCTATGGCATAATGTGGCTTGATGATTGTAGGAGGCTCGCTGTCCTCAATTACGCCAGCGGACCGAGCACTTTCAGCTCGAAATTGTCGGTTATGGTTGTGTGGTCGTTTGCGTGCAATTGTTTGCA
>JAKLMI010000208.1:0-24247 GCA_022813495.1 Pasadenomyces melaninifex
TGGCCACGTCCACCACGGCTACCACCACGGTCTCGTCGTACTTCACTGAAACCATCGTTCTCGGTAAGGACAGGTGGAGGACCACTTTCCTCAGCAGCAACAGTCACCTCGTCAGCCCAGTTTGACCCAGAAGTATTCGGTGCAGGAGCATGAGGAGTCTCGGTTTCGGCAGGATCTCGTGGTACCTGGACCCAATCCTCACCAGTTTGTGATGCAGAGAGTGGTTGTTCTGGTGCCCATGAAGCTTCTGCTACGGCATTCGCAGCTTCTCCGGTTGTAGACACCTGCTCTGGGGCAGCGTCAGCTTCTGGCTGGGCTGCATTCTCTGTAGTTGGCAGAGTAGTGGTATCTTCGAGCTCAGTCAGACCTGCATTCGCAACAGTCTGATCCACTTCTGGCTGGTCTACAGCTGGTGTATCAACGTTCTCTTGTGGTGTACTCTCCTCATCCTCGACATTCGTCGAGAGAGCAGATGGAGTCTTCTCCGCCGAAGCTTTGAGTTGTGCAAAGGTGAATTCAATGGTCGGACCGTCATTTGAATCGGAAACCTTCTCCTCTGAACCCTCGACCAAGTTTGTAAGAACATCTATAGACTTTTGTGTGCCTTGATATAAGTCGTTCAACACAGCTTCGTAGGCTTGTGATTCTGGCCCTTCAACCTTTTTCTCTTCACCTCTAGCTACGGCCACCGCATACAAAAACTGGCAAGTGGTTCGTATGGCATCTTTGACCTTGGTAGTTGACTCATTTGATTGGTGTTGTGTAGCTTCATCTCTCGCTGTCTGAGTTTCGTCTTTTGCTTTTTGTAATTCTGCTTGATGTGTCTCTTGAAGTGAAGCTTTCTCCTTATCGTGCTTTGCTTCAAGCTCTTTGGCAAACTCCTCGAAGTTTCTCTTTTGCTCCTCGAGTTGCTTGAGTTGTGCTTCTATCTGAGGCTTCTTGAGTATCTGAGCTTTTTGGTCCTGGTTGATCTTCTTTTGCTTGACAAGATCGTCGAGTGAAACACCAGAGTTCTCGCCAATTGTGCCCTCGGTCTTTTGAATAGATTGTAGCTTTTTGTTTGTGTTTCTGATTGCTCTGTATTGTGTAAGCATCAAATAATCAATTCATTGTTTATCAAACTCACTTCTGAAGCTCTCTTAGCACAGAATTACCCTCCTCGTGTTCAGCCGTGCCATTGGCTTTCGCTTCAGCAACAGCTGGAGGTGTAGCACTTGCACCCTTCACCTTGCGCTTCTTGCCAGCTTTGTTGTCGAGAACTGGTGTTGAAGAAGTGGTAGACATAGCTTCAAAGGTATTTGGAATTTGTGGATGGTTTTGTTTTGCTTCAAAGTTTAGCTTAGCTGTCGCGTGATGCAGTTACAGAATGCGTGTTTTGGAGAAAGTCGATTCGAGTGAGCAAACGAACCTACGTAGTAGGGCACGTCTGCCAAGCCAACCGCCTGTAAGGCCTTGAGAGAGACTTGCCGGTTGAGTTTGGCCGTGGCTCGTATCCGCGTGCTAATACCCAGTTTAGGCACGCATTATAGACCCTAGTGAGGCACTTGGCGAACCGAATGCCACTGACAAAGACTTGGATAGCCTCAGACGCGGCGGCCATCTTGATCTCTGCTAGGCTGCAACTTTGCTGCCTGAAGCAATTACTTTCGTCCTCTACCAAATTCTACGAAGCCCCTTACCTGTGCTACACACACCAGTAATCTGTTCTGTGGTCGATAATCCGCTTTTATTCCATATGAGATGGATCTGCCTTCATTTCGAAAAGGCAATGGTGGGTTGCGTCATAGTGCTCCTACGATACCTACAACATCATGCTCTCTCAACTCGCGTTATGGTCGCGTTTTAGTCCTTCCCCAGCTATGACGTGAGATTCTGACCTGGGTCTCTTTCAACGAGTGCCGTTCTGCATAAGGGAAACTGATTTGCTTTGTCGACTACGACTCTGAAGATCAGCGCACCTCCATCTGTTGACAAGCTATGTGGTCTACTAGTACTTTGCAGGTAACAACGGGCTTCTAGAAAAACCCAAAATGCCCTGACCACTAGGGCAAAATTAGCTTTGGCTGACACGTGGAGAAAAGGTTCAGAAATACTACTGCACGCAGCCCAGACTTCTCTGTTCCTGATGATACAACTCCCATTTTGCAGACCAGAAAGCACGATGGAGATTATTGTACCTTGTGCAACATCACGAATGTGGCCTCGGTAATGCCACGAAAAGAGACGATGCGGAGAAAATACACGAGCTGCCAAGGATGTACTTCTTGACCTATGTCATGACAGCCAAGTGTCGATCCTGCCCATTGCTTCGGGTTCTGCAGTAGCACCCGGCAGACTACCTCTGTGCCATCCAGACCTGATTTAGTGCTTTGACCTCTTTTGCAGTTGTTCTGTCTTGCCTGAGCCCCCGTTATCTCACCTCACTTGTTCTGACACAATGGCAACTTATGAGAACACCGACCATAGTTCTGCTGACCATACAGGATCGAAAGTGGTGGCAGACCATGCCGAAGAGAAAAGCAGGCCTGAGTTCGTCGACGTGGCGCTCGAAGAAGACCTTAGTAGCATAAATACCAAACATGTCCTCAGGAAGATGGACTTGCGCCTCATACCCATGGTAGCAGCACGTCTTGAACCGACTTGATCTGTTTGCTGACGCAATTCAGGTCACTATTCTTTACCTACTCTCATTTCTGGACAGAGGAAACATTGGCAATGCGCGAGTACTAGGCATGGCCAAGGATTTGGAGCTTGTTGGCAATCTTTACCAAATTGCGCTTATGGTCTTCTTCTTCCCATATGCACTACTGGAAGTTCCTGCAAACTTGTTGCTAAAGAAGTTGAGACCGTCAATCTGGTTGCCTACGATCATGGTGGCTTGGGGCTGTGTCACCATTGGTACGGGCTTCGTTAAGAACTTTCATGATCTCGTCATCTGTCGAGTATTTCTTGGGATTGCTGAGAGCGGGCAGTATCCGTAAGTCGAACAGATCCTGCCACAGTCTCAACACCCTCATTCTATTTATGCTCCAACTGCTTTGAATTCAATGCTGATTTTTGCAGAGGTTGTGCATATTACCTCACTATGTGGTACGCCCCCCAGGATCTAGCATTACGACAAGGACTCTTCTTCTCTGCCGCTTCAGCCGCAGGTGCATTTTCGGGTCTGCTAGCTTATGGCATCTCACATATGGACGGTGTGTCCAATCTAGCAGGTTGGAGGTGGATTTTCATATTAGAGGGCATAGTCACAGCAGCAGTCGGCATAGCTGCATTCTTCTGGATTCACGATGCTCCTGCAACAGCCAAATTTCTTACTGACATTGAGAAACGATGGGTCACGAATCGTCTGAAGCGGAAAACTTCCTCAGGACGGTATATCGAGGTGTCTGAACATTTTGACTGGAAGTATATCGTACAGGGCTTCACTGATTGGCAGATCTATTGTGGTGTCTTTATCAATTGGTCTACAGCTTGTACGATCTACGGCATGTCGTACTTTCTACCATCAATAGTGAATCAGCTTGGCTATACTGGTCAACAAGCAAATTTGCTTACGATTCCAGGTAAGCCACTTTCACGGTAAGAGGATCACACTAATAGAACAGTCTACGTTTGTGGTTGCATCATGACTATACTCCTCTGCTGGCTCTCGGACCGTGTTAAGAAGAGAAGCATCTTCATCATTTTCTTGCTATGTGGTGAGCTCCTCGGCTATATATTCGCGATCTCGGGTTCTGCATCTGGAAACGTACCAGGCCTAGTCTATGCTGGTTGCTTTATCGCGACAGCCTCTTGCTATCCTGCTTATGTGCTGACAATAGTGAGTACTCTATTCCATTTGCTGTGCCACAAACTGATTCCTCCCACAGTCGTGGATACTACCAAATATAGCACCTTCCTACAAACGTGCCGTTGGAAGCGCCATATTGATCGGGATCGGTAACCTAGCAGGTGTATATGCCAGCAATTGGTATCGCACTCAAGATGCACCGAAATATCTGCTTGGACATGGTATGGAGATTATGGTAATATGTTTCGGCCTAATAGCTGTCAACGTGCTTCGCTGGAGGTACAAGAGCATCAACAAAGCTCGTGAGCAGCAGCATGATGCTGGTTCGAATCTGACAGAAGAAGAGCTTGCAGAGCTTGGAGATCGTGCACCGACTTTCCGCTATCAGATATGAGGCTCAAAATCACTAGCGGCCGCAGGTGGTTCGGAGGGTTCCTAGAAAACCCGATGGTGACCTCAGCCTCAAAACAAATAAGTAAACGACAAAGCCACACCAAAGACCTGCTTCAGGCCTCATCAAAATAGTCTTGATTCGCCGTAGACTCGAAGCAGCACAAACCCTTGCCTATCCAACTACGACTGATGACTCCTTTCATTACCCCATTCATACCTAGGCTCAGCCTCAATATGCCCCATCCTCGCCTCAATCCAATCCTCAATCCCAACATTCCCCTTATGTTTCATAATCATAGCATTCCTAATCGCACCCGTCCAACTCTTCCACCACTCCTGCCCAGCACGCAAACTCTCATCAGTATTCCCGTGCTCAGAATCCTCCGAACTCGAAAGATCCCACACCGTCTCCGCCATCTCATACCTCTTCTCCGGATGCAGTCCAATCAAATTCGAGAACCAGCTCGACGGCTGCTTATGCACAACCACCTTCGACCGTTCATCCACAAACTCAATCTTCAGTAGACCACGATATTTCACCGAAGCAGCTAGATTCCGGACTTGTCCCGCTAGCATTTCCGTAGGCAGGCCTTCGATGGTGCGTGTCAGCGTGTAGGATTTATTCTCTGCTCTGTCTTTGCAGAATTGCTTGATGTTACTGCTCAGCATAGTCATTACGCGATCGTCTTTGGCGTCGTATAGTGGTCTCGAGGCACCGTGACCTATAGGCGAGACGTGGGCTGAATTGAACCTCCATTTCCGCTTTTGGAGGTTGAGGAGATGCGTCAGGTTGAGGTTTATGTCAAAGTCGATGATGGTGCCGCAATGGGAGCCTGTGATATGGAGCATGGGTTTTGGTGGGAGTGTGGCTTGTTCGAGTATGAATGCTAGAAGGACGTGAGGCTGAGAGTAGAGTTCGGAGTGCTTTACTGTTAGGCTTATGCCGTTTGGGGATAGGACGCCATCGGGCACGTTGTACTTGTGGAATGGGACGCTGGCGAGAGTTGTGAGTTTGTGAAGTGGGTTGTATGTTGGTCGTGTTATGCGACGTTGGACTGTTGTAGTGGGAGTCGTGTTTTGTTCCAGAAGGGGCTCTTCTTGGTGGTGTCCACTATAGGCGGGCGGGGAGTCTTCGGCGGGCTCGTGGCTTTGAGGTTGGCCGCCCCATACTTGTGCACTATTCTTCAAATCGTCAGTCATTACGAGTCTACTATGATACACGGAATTCAAAAGTTAAAAAGATTTGATATATCGTGCTTTTGGATTTGCGTCAGAGCGCTCGAAAAGCAGGTGCCTGACAATGCTCGGCGAAGATGTGGCTAAGCCACAGAGGCTAAACAGGTACTAACCGCAAGCGTCTGCAGCCCGAGCCAATCAGAAATAGTAGTGTTTTACGGGCGAAGACCGAGCGCCGCATTCGAACGTGTCTGCCTCATGCTGAGGAACATTCATAGCATTCTGTCTATCTATTCGTCCTGTACCTTGACGACCACTTTCTTCGATCCACCTGCACCACTGTTCTTGTATTCATAAGCCTTAACTATGTCCTCAAATCCCCCTTCACCGATAACTTCATACTCACCAATCTTAACTTGACCGTTCTCGACAAGCTTCACCAGCACCGGGATATAACGTTCTAGCGTGTTGTTCAGCTCTGTAGCATCAGGACGACCAACAGGACCAAGCTCGACATTATACGTCTTGCCTCCGCTAAAGTTTGTGATGCCACTCCAATCATTTGTCGTTGCGAACAGCTTGGTCTTGTCCTTAAGAGCATCATGCTCAAACAGCTTCTTCGCGAGCACAGGATCATCGCTGGCGGCAGCGTCGAAGATGCGACTAACTTTACCTCCTGTGACATCTAGCACACGCTGCAGCTGTTCATCAATACTTCGTTTGTAGTCGATTGGTTTAGCATCTAATGCATCCACAGTGTCTATTGATCTCGATGAGCACGATGCCATAACATCATAGCCAGCGAGCTTGAGTAGCTGGATCGCGTAGATACCAACACTGCTGGCACCACCTAGGACGATGGCCCATTCGTTCTTCTTTTCTGGCAAGTGATCAGGATTGAGCAGGTCAATTTGCAGTCCTTCAAAGACACAGAGTGCAGCCGTCTCAATACCTACACCTAGTGCTGCAGCCTGTTTGAGGTCGACATTATTTGGCTTGTGCATAGTGACACGAGCGTCCATGAGGAAGTATCTACACAGCAGTTAGCATTCATACGATTGACGTCAATGTTCCACGTTCTCTTGACCCGCAGCATACTCCTTCATGCCAAGTCTGGTACAGCCACAGACATAGTCACCGACATTGAAACCGTACTTCGACTTCGCTTCCTCTCCACATTCAACGACGACGCCTGATGCATCGACACCAAGAATGATCGGCCACTCTACCACGACTAGACCTGTGTTCGCCATGAAGCCGTCAACGGGGTTGATAGCCAAGTAGAGACTTTTGACAAGGATTTGGTCTGGGCCTGGCCTCGGTCGTTGAAGCGAGTCGATTACCTTTGGCTGTGCGCCAAGCTGCTCAATGATAGTGCCTTTCATGATGAGCTGTTTGTTTGCAATATGCTGATAACAAGATGGAGATGCTTGTAAGTTTGGACGTGGAAACATCGACTCTTTATGTTCCTGTATATTGTAAGGCTTCGAGCAGTTATCTCGTGATAAGAGGGGAACCGTGTTAAGCGAATACGAACAGCCAGGGGAAAGACAGATCACTGCAGCTTTGTCGGCTTACCGGTTCATGAACATCACAGCATTGAAGCTGCGAAACGTAACATCGGGCGTAAATTGGCCCCAAGAAGAGCCTTTCAGCTCACGAATGTAGTTCACAACCTAATGCATATGAGAGCTTCTGCTGATAGACTTGGGCTTGGCGAAGCACTAGCAAAGATTTCCAGATTGAGAATGAGGATTCGCGTGACCGACAGGTTGCTGCAACCAAGGGAAGATGCGCACTTCGTGGACTGGGTAGGAGACTTGTTTGAGATAGCAGTTCGTCTGTATCCGACGTATTCCTCAATACCACGCAGATACACGGACAGGGAGTTGAATCAATGCTCGTTACTGCATGTGCGCATCTGCCAACGCATCATTATCGTTCAAGTTCAGTATCAATTTGGGCAGGCTTCCGGAACCAATTAGACGCGTATGTATTCGATGTGATCTGGTCGAGACCGCAAGGGCGGTATCGAAGACTTTGATCAAAAGTTGCTTGAGTGAACTTGATAACGAGAACTCGATTTCTTCATAGTAAGCAGACTCGGCTAAGCTTCCATAGCAAAGCGGAGGTGGCGGACATAAAAAAGACGTGTGTAACAATTGATTTTCTGACATATGAATTCCAGAAACATTGCCTAAATGGGAAATTCCCTTATCGCATTCGGCCTGGCGTGCAATAATCCTCAAGCTCTAGTGTTCCGGAATTGGGAATGAAAACACTGAAGTTACAATTTCCCACAAGCAACTCTGAGCTCGATCGGATGAATGTCTAAGCAATCCGCGGCTACTGCTTCTTCTTCTTCTTCTTCTTCTTCATACTCTTTATGATCAGGTCTAAGGATTTAGGGCTGTTTGATGATTCCGAAGGAACCTGCCCGACGCCGATTACGAAATGATATCGAGAGCGTTAACCTGGTTATTTGAAACCACGTTTGCAGTATGTTCATGTACCAGAGCTGCATCGCATCCTCCGCTCGTAAGTACCTTGGGGAGGTGATATTTAAGGCTCTAGAAATTTTTCATTGGTGACACAAGAAGCTCGATTGGTTGCTAAGCTCTAACATAGAGACGGTTTGACCTCGTTTGAAATGCAGGTCACCTTTTATGCTGGTACGGTATTGTCTGTTGAATGATCACCTTCACTCACGTACGAGTTGTGCAAGAATTGGTCAAAGGCATCGTGTCGTGTCACCAGAATGAACACAGAAAGTCCAAAAAAAGATGGCCAATCAAATGTCATCAGGCTGATCTCCAGTCATAGCTCGAATCCGCACTCACTATCAAGGTGCGAACCACCTTGATAGATTCAAGTAGCGTGTGAAACACGCATCGCTACCCAGTTCTCCCACTCGGCTAAGTGGGCCTTGTCGTTTTCGAGTTTCTGACCTTCCAACAGTGATGATTCACATGATTTGAGAACAAAGTTTTGGGGATAATTATATGTACTTGCACCAGCACGCCGGGGGAAGTGCGCGAAAGTGGTCAATAGTGGTGGAGAGAGTGATTTCACTTGTTTGCTTGAATCACGATGTTGTCACTTTTCACGGAAATTCATGGAAGCAAGACGGTTGTTTTTACTCGCAGTGATTGGCTCCACCTTCACTATTTGAGATGTTTCATAACAAAGATTTTCCTGGTTAGCGATACCAGCTACTCGAACTTCTCAGATTCATAAACACGACGAGCTTGATGTCTCCTCTTCTTGTCTTGGATGAGTGAGTCATCGACAATAATGGATACCGAGGGAGACACGATTGTCGATTCGGTTTCTGAAACGCCAGGCGCTCAGGAAGTCATACACAATACGTCCACTGACGAAAACAACGATGACTGGGGCGACGAAATCTCCGATACAGGGATCGCATTCTCTGTGTCCTATGAAGCAGAGGATGCGAGAATCGGCCGTAAGTGTTTCGTTGACTTAGATCGAACGAAGTCATTCATAATCTACAGGAGTAATATGTCAGATGGTCGGTCGACGTCTACAAAGCTGGGGCTGGATTCGTGAGGGAGATGGAGAGCTCTGGTCTACGTTGCAGACCATTCGCAGGTCAAAGAGTATGTAAAGGAATAGATTATCAGCCATGGGAGTACTGACGAAAAGCACAGACAAGGAAGACTATTATTTCGAGTTGGAAGTCTTGATCGAATCAGCATGGACTACGCAGCTCAGGGATAGACGAGGTATCTTCGAAGATCGTCCCCATAGAATGCTTCTACACATGTTCCAGATGCCGATCGAGAGTTATAGTGTCTCCTGGAGCCTCAAGAGAGAAGGTTTTGGCATCGTCAAGTTTCTCATGACGTGGTGGATCAGATGTTTCAATCAATGGGCTAGCGTGGGCTGCGTTGGGGGAAGAAACGATGTCTACATCACTGCATTCGAACAAGCACAGACTGCACTTCTGTCCGGATTGAGTGAATTGCATCAGAACCTCGGATGCACAACGCAGCAACCCCCAGAAGGGGCGGTGTGGTGTGGTCATTGCGCTCGCTGCCACTACAGATCAGAACTCCAGAAGCAGATTGACTTGAGAAATTGGGAGTAGCATAGACTGGAGGGCTCTGGACACTTCGACGAGTTTTTCCGCACGGGAAGATAAGAATATCAGGCTCGGAGAAGCTTACAGGCAATTCTTATGGGATAATATGGATCCGGATTGCTGGTGGTCTGGAGCACTTTGTGGCAAGAGAGAGTAGCGCAAGTGATCGAGCCCTTCTCAAGTGGAGTCCGTACTCAAGCTCGCCCACCTTCTCTTCGCAGGACTCCTAGCTCTACTAACATTCCCAGATCCTTCGCGACTGGAGCCAGCTCCCCACATACCACTTTCACCTGTAGCAGATCTGACAGCCAGATTCGAGCTGGTTCCCCAAAGAGCAGCGTTCTGCGTTGTGTTTGCCCTACTTCGTCTAGGCGAGGTCAACTTGACCTCAGGAATACTGTCACTATCAGTTCCAGGTGTAGTCGGCCTTGACTTAGGTGACATAGCTTCATCTTCCGCAATCTCCTTCGCGAGTGGTGTAATAGCTGGACTACCCCAAAGTCCTGTGGATGTGGCTGATTTGGCGCCTCGATGACTACCTGGCCTACTATTACTGCCGAAGCTGCTGACGCGCCAGCTCACCGAGTCGCCCAGAGATAGCTCATCGAGTGTATCAGAACCTGTTGCCTTCCGAGCTGCGACTGCTGGGCTTGGACGGAAGCGAGGTGAGTTGAGACCTAGTGGGTTCGAACCTTGTCGTAAGTGCTCTGTCGAAGCGATGATACGCATTTCGAAGTCGTCTGCTAGGCCTAGGTCCAATGAGCCACGTCTAGAGTTCTTCCTAGACTCTCTATCGTAGCCTAACGGAGAATGACTCGCGCCTGTTAGTGAAGGTAGTCGGCGAAGAACTGGTCTGCGGACTGCCAATGTTAAAGATGCAACTCCCACATCGTGCAATGCTGGCGCACCAGTCACAAGACGAATGAGGGCATTTGCTCCAGCTTGATGAGTGACGAGCACGACAATCACATCTTCATCTACGTCCTGATCCTCAGTGCCTTTATCGTTGGGTCGATAATCGTCCTGGTAGTAAGCAAGCATCTTCTGTAGTCCCAACCTGAATCTCACGTGCATAGCACTCCACTCCTCTGGAAAGACTCCTGCATTACCCCAGCCCATCTTTTCGCTATCCCATGATAGGTCAGGCTTCACACAAGCGTCTCGCGCATGAGCCACGTAACCAGCAGGTATTGGATCGTAAGCTGCCAGAGCATATTGTGGCACTGGAGGGCTGTATACAACAGTCGTTCCTGCTCTCTGCCGTAGTTTTTGAGCTAGCTGATGGGCTGGTCGATTCTGATCCACGTTCAGTGAAGTTGTACGATTGCGATGTGGCAGACTGTGTCCAGCTGCAGCCATAGCACGCAGACCGCCCTTCTCCTGCGCATTTTGTCTGAACTCATTCTCCTTGTCTGTATCCTCGGAATCAGGGGATTCTGGCACAGGCAGAAAAGCACTGAGATCTGCACCTCTGATCTCTTCTATAGGTCGGGTCAGTGTATCTTTTGCTCTTTCCACAATCTTTTCGCTAGATGGAGGTGGTCCCTCTTCCTCGAAATAGCCAGATGAAAGCCACTCACTCAGCCAAGGGTCAACTTTGAGCGCTATCTTGTCCTTCTCTATCGTCTTTGTGGCC
Source organism: Pasadenomyces melaninifex (assembly GCA_022813495.1). Lineage (NCBI taxonomy): Eukaryota > Fungi > Ascomycota > Dothideomycetes > Pasadenomyces > Pasadenomyces melaninifex. The sequence continues at coordinate 11,104 of JAKLMI010000208.1, forward strand.
TGACTTCCCAGTGTATCACCATTAGTGCCATTCAAAGTGACTGATAGCCGGTTATGTTCAAGCGAAGTGCGCTGGAATGGAGTGGGCAGGGGTCGAAGACGCTCAGCCTGCGGGTATTTGAGTCCCGCAGCGATTGCGATGGATGTCTGTACACACCGCTTGTAAGGAGACGTGTGTATTATGACCTTTCTTCGCTTCTTTGGAGGCTGTTCAATGCCGTCTCCTTGTCCTGAGAGTACCTTATTGGAGGAGAGCTGGTGTCCGAGTGATAGCAGCTCTTTGTCAATTCTAGCTCCTAGCGTCTGACATTGTATCCAGCCTCCATAGGTCAAAGGTGTATCCCATGGGAAATCTGCTGTTGCTTGCCAGGATTTGTCAACTTGATCGAGTCGCAAGCCGTGCCTGCCTTCTGTAAGTACATGAAGCAGTGATGATGTGATCACCTGGCTTACCTCACGATTATCAAAGCTGCAGGCTGTTTGCCCATGTTTTGCGTGGTCCTGTTCGGACAGCAGTCTCTGTAGTCTGAATAGAGCTTCTTCGGTTTCGATATGGAGGGGCTCGTATAACGTAAAATGTGCTCAACTACCAGCTAGACCACACTGGTGGTACTTCCATTATTGATGGAAGCACCATTCTGGACTATTCGTTGCTTGTACGGCGCGACCAGCGCAGTCTCTGTTTGAAAGAGTCGCGTTCGAACAATAGTGATCGTGATTACAACGAGGAAGAATCGAACTTTTGATACTGCAAGGGACAACGTATTCCGACCCCAATTTAGGAAGCCGGAATGGAAGTCGTGCCGCTCGTAATTGCCGCCGATGAATTTAACGGACGATTCAGAGTCTTAGTGGATTAATAGCTAATTCAATGAACCGGTCAAATCTTCATACGCTACAACTTGAATCGCACGACCAGCAGGCATACAAAGATACATACTCCACATATTTACAACTTTGCCCTAGGATTGTCATCTTTGAAAACCTGACCATGTTTTCCAGACTTGGCCATGTCTCTGAGGATTCTCCTCAAGATCTTTCCAGAGGCACTCTTTGGTATTTCATCAATGATCTCGATTTCCTTCACCCATTTATGCCTGACCTTCTTCTCCTGTACATATTTGAAGAGCCTCTTAGCACTCTGCTCGGCATCATTCCGTTTGTCCTTCTGAAGCACAATGTATGCCTTTGGACGTTCGCCAGAGTAATCGTCTGGAATACCTAGTGCCGCCACGTCTTCCACGTCAGGATGACCAAGAAGCAAATCTTCCAATTCAGCTGGCGCGACCTAGGTCTTGTTAGTGCAAGTTATGATTAAATGCTCTTTGTCTTGCTTACCTGCTCGGCCTTGACCTTTATCAATTCCTTAGCACGGTCGACAATAGAGATTAACCCCTCTTCGTCAATCTTACCGATATCTCCTGTGTGAAGGAAACCGTCCTTGTCGAACGTTTCCTGAGTGGCCTTTTCGTTGTTGAGGTAACCCATTACAATCTGTGGTCCTCTAGCACAAATTTCACCGGGCTGACCAATCTCACACTCCTTGCCAGTGTCCGGGTCCAAGATCTTCACATCCGTCGAAGCTACAATCGTGCCGACTCTGAAAGCATACTTATAGTTGTACTTCGATGGTGGGTGAGCAGTAATGCATGAGCACGATTCAGTCATGCCGTAACCTTGCTTGAATCCTGCATCATCGGCTCCAGTAGCTGTCTGTGGGAACACCTTTTGAAGTGCCTCCAGAATTTCTGCTGATAATGGAGCAGCGCCTGACGAGAAACGCTTGAGACTGCTCAAATCGTACTTCTTGAGCAGCTCCTTCTCTCGAGTCATTCTTATAAGAATTGGCGGTACCAGAAGCATTTCTTCCAGTTTGTAGTCTTGCACTGTCTGGTACATCGAGTCCATCGTGAAGCTCGGCAACATGTACACATTCGCGTTCAACAGTACTGGCAAGTGCAGCTGATGTACTAGACCAGTGATGTGGAAGAGCGGCAGCACAGCGAGAATGCGTCTTAGTGAGTCAGGTGTTATCTGCTCAACTTGCAGGCACTGAGCTATCACGTTCGAATGTGCAATCATCACAGCTTTTGGCAGACCAGTCGTGCCTGACGAGAAGGACAAGAAGCCGCAGACATCCTTGTTCTTCTTGCCAGCTGGAAGCTTGAACTGCGGAATTTGACCAGCATCACCATGCGCCTTACCTTCCGCCAAAAGCTGAGACATGGTCTTGTATCCTTCGAGCTGACCTTCAAGGAGGAAGATTCGTTCTTTCGGTATGCCCGCATTCTTAGCTGCCGTTGCTGCGATCTCCATGCTCGAGGGGACAGTGAAGAGGATCTTCGATTCTGCTTTTTGGAGAGCATATGTCATCTCGTCAATACCTGTTCACAATCAGTACCAGCTCCTACACAGCCTCAATATCACCTACCATATGCTGGACTCGCACCACTGACCACACCTCCAGCTCGCAGTGTGCCAAACATGGCTACTGGGTACCATACTGTATTCGGACTGAACAACGACACGGTCTGTCCCTCTTCCAAGCCATAGTTCTTCCTCAGAGCTGTCGATAGATGCGTCGAGTGTGTCTTGATATCTGCGTATGATAAATGCTCTTTCGTTGCTGCATTAGTGAAGCCTTTAATGTCCTTCGACTGGTTCTTTCTCAAGGGCGAGTATTCGGAGTCAAATAACCACGTCCAGATGGGTAAATGCCATGGCACATTGATATCTGGCTGCTGCGACTTGAAGATTGGCATATTGGCGATGGGGAGCTCACGCGACACACAGCAACGACGAAAGAATGGATGCGAATACGTTCACAATGTAAATGCACTTCTTTCCATTAGCATGATCGAGCTACCCTACTAGCCTTGCAGATGGCCACGCACTGTAGTGCATCCTCGGCTAAGATTTGACTCGAGCTCCTCGATCGCGACCGCGGTGTGACGGCGATGGACAAAGATGAGAAAGTTGAAGCTAAAGCAGATTGTGCGGGGAAGAGCTTCTGGGGTTAGCTGATGCCTGTCGGCCTTATCAGTACAAGTTGAGCTCGACCCGGCTCGATATCTTCACTCCTACATGTCGTCTGCAATGCCATACTCAATTTCGCATAGAGAAGGCGCTCTCTAAGTCAAATATATGCCAGTCTGCTTGTCAAGGGCAAGATTCCCATGAGTGACCATATTCATGTTCTATCACGAACCTAGCTGCTTTGCGACGACTTCGTGCTGTGCTGCTAATACCGATTCATGGCTGCTTGACTACTGACACTGGTCTTATCATTTGGTCGCGACTTCGATGAAATCAGCTCTCAAGCATCTTCTGTTTCGATGAAGACGAGCGTGGCTGACCAAGAGCGACCTCATCGATGTTTCCGGGCATCAGCACAGACCAGTTATGACGAAATCAGCAAACAAGAGCGACTGGAAGTACAATGTTTGCGACTTCATCGATAGCATGCGACGACCAGCCTTTTCCAACTTGGAAAGCATGAAACGAGCGACTGCCTCCTCAGAGCATGACTTCCGCCGTGACCCAGAATCGTACTTGCTACGTTGACAGTGACCCAACTAAATTATCGACTATAGTACCATCTCACTACCAATTCAGTTTCTTCTTGATCTTCGTCTACTCTGTCTGGTTTGGAGCTGACTAACCATGCTGATTGACAAGCAAGTGCTATCATTCTGGCAGTTGACCTGCATCCTCACGTGGATTTTCCTCTGCACATACGTTGTGCGTTTCTTCACAGCGTCCAGGTCCAGACCTGCAATAGCTTCTGCCAACCATTGTGCCGTTGATTCCGAAGCAGGCGAAGGACTGTCTGCACATGAAAGACTCCGGTGGTATTTAGAACGAAACTCTCACAACTCGTCGTTCAACACAGATGAGTTTCAGTATGTGAAATCTCTGCTTGAGGAAGCCGAACGTGAAGAGAAGAGTAAAGCTGGCATCGCTGCGCCCGCCGACGATGTACTCAGCACAAGTTCTCATGCAGGAACATCAGCTAGGCCCAAGTTGCCACACTCTCCAAAAACACCAAGTCCGCTTCGGAAAACCTTTGACCCATACGAGGACGTAGCGCCAACGTACGAAATCCCTAGTTCTCCTCCGTCGATTAGAAGCATTAAGAGTGAACAATCACAGATTCACGAGACACCGGTCATAGTCAAGAATCAGCGAGCTTTGGGAAGGAAGACTCACAAGAGCACGTCGGCATCCGTCACGACTATTGTCAAACAACCACTTTCGCTGGAATTGTCCTCACCAACAAAGTCGTTCATGGATAAGCTGACAGCCTCCGAAAATAGCCAAATTGACAGTGTTCTCGGTGAGAACGAATTCGAGGTCGGGAAAATTGTCAATGTCCGGGGCAGAGGTCTACACAAGCAATGGCTTGTCCGATGGAAAGGGTACTCGGCCAGACACGACACGTGGGAGCCCGCTGAAAACTTAGGAAATGCTTGGGACCTGATCAAGGCATTTGAGAGGACCCAGCGACAAGACCATTCTACCAAGAAATCCTCTGCCGTGTTGAAAGTCCAGCCATGAGCTCGTTTGCTTGGAGACAGGAGCAACGATTTCCAGAATCGTGCTCTGGCTGGGGTTTGATGTGTTGCATCTTGGTGCTTGGGAAGAGAGCTGTAAAGATCTTTAGTGATGCATGACGCGATATGAGTTGACTTGGTTTACTGACTATGACTTATCGGACACATGCCGTTGATACAATAATGCTGCATGTAGTAAGATAGCATATATATATTTAAACATTATCAATCATGGATTTACGTTCGCTTCTCCTTTGACAATACTTGAAGCACTCTTACTCTTTCTCTCTCCTGCTTCCGAGGTAGTTTCGAGCCTGGAAACCCCAGCATCTAGGGCTGCTTGAAGCCCTAGAATTGCGTGGTTCGGGCACTCTCATTCCCACTGCACTTAGTGGTGGGCTTGAAGCTCGACCACGAAGTGCATGTGACTATGGTTCAAGACTATCCATGACCATGAATATCTCGACAGAATCTGGTCCTGCATTAACTTCGAACGTCGTAAACTGGACTTGCTTACTGTAATCTACGACCGAACTGCAGCCGTCATACCCTAATCAGAAATCATGTCAACCCCACGAATCACTACACCAACCATGAACCCAGCTCTATTACCACTCCTCAGCACAACAGCAACAGCAACACTCGCGCTAGTCGAATACGACTTCATCACAAAACTCACCCGTGCATCTCAAACTCAATCAGGAAAATACAGCTCATCTGTCGCCCGCACCATCTCAACATGGTGGAACCAAACACCTGGACTCGCCATCATCATCTCCTTCGCAATAACCTCACTAGTTACAGGAATCCGAGCCGCTCGAGCTATGCCCTCGAACAGTACCAGACGATGGACAGCTATAGCTGGCATATTGTTTGCCGCAGGTCACTTCGCCTTTGCTCCGAAGATTGTGGCGGCGATTCAGGATATGCAGTATAGCTATGAGCGAGCTGGGATCTGGCAGGCTGAAGCGCTGGAGGCCGGGAAGACTGAGGAGGAGATTGCGGATGGGAAGGTGCTTGAGGCACAGGAGCGGTGGTTGAGGTTGCATGCTTGGAGGAGTGTGCTTACTGATTTGCCTGCTTTGGGGTGTTTTGCTTGGCTTGTATTTGGTTGGTGATCGGTGCTGATCTACGTCGAAATCAATCGTCCATGCACGTTATTGCCAATCACGAAGCTCAACTCTGGGGTAGGATTTTCAATGCTCTTATGATCTAGATCCGCCAGATCTTGGACAAATTCTAGCGAACCACAACCAACTGTCTTACACTAAGAAAGGACGACTTTCGGGGCGCAGCATCTTCACGTCGCAGTGGCAAGTAGCAAGATGTACTACTTTGCTCTCGTGGGTATCCTAAGCCTACTACTAGGATCTTGCTTGTTCTCTGTTGTCTGATCGCCCGCCTGTTCTGAACTGATGCAGCAGTGCACGAAGTCTGCTTGACGCGCTTTCGTCGCAGCGTTGATGATGTTTCGCCAGATCTTGTGCTTTCTTGGTGACGAGTTATTGAAAGTTTCAGATCGACAGGAGTTTGGAGCGATCCTAAATCCGATTGTGTATTTTGGCTGAACAGTGCATTCGTCGCTCCAACTGACATTCAGACCTGCTAGGTATGGTCTGTCAGGACTCTGGACTGACTCTTGTAGTGCATTGGGCATTAGCTTCGCAGAAGGCAACCATCAGCCACGGTACGAGCTGCGTGGAAGCTACTCAGGAAGCTAGACTACGGATGTGTTGCCTTTACGGAATTCGACGTTGTGGCTTCAAATTATGCGATTCCATAAATCTTGTCAACAGCTTTGAAAGTTTATGCTATGAAGTATTTACAACTTTGACGAGGTATCAGCTGCCCGAGAGAGCTTAGGGTAAAACTTGTTAGCATACTTCTTGTCCTCATCAGAGAGCTTGGTGTTCCAGGGTATCTGCGGGTCGTCATCGGGGTCGAGCATGGGATACATCATGACTGACTTTCTATCTTCCAATTTGCCAAACACAATCACAGTCTCATTATTGAGTTGTCCAACTTGAGCCTCGATGCCTTCAATGATCTTCTTGGCCTGTTCGCTTACAGCATTCTTAGGAGGGAAGATGACGTGCTCCTTTCCCTTGTTGACTTTTGCCCACCATGGCGATCGTGCTGCCTCGTGCTTGAAACCTAGCGCGTGGCCAAATTCGTGCAAGACCCGGCGTCGAAACATATTGACACCTGCAGGATCTTCTTCATCTTTGACACCATCTAAAGCAAGTTGCATTGAGTAATACTCTGGTTCCTTCTTGTATAAAGAGTTGGTGCCTATCAGTGAATAATTGTCGTCGCCTTGCTTCGCGATGTGGATTCTGATATGTGCGTTTTGATCGTATGCTTCTAGCTTCTTGATCTCAATGCCTGCAACAATGTCTGGCTTGAGCCATTCATTGGCGTATTTGATGATTCTGTCCTGGATGTCTTTCAACTTCGGCGTATATTCTGTAAAGCAGACATTGAGTACCAATGGACGTCCTTCAAAATTCCATGAGAGGTTGACATTAGCCACAAGCTTGCGAGTACCGCCACTAGGCTTAGGCGGCGGAGGATTCAAGGCATGCGCGAGCATCCCTGCACAAAGAAGGCAATCTGGCTCAATCATGTTGATGTTATGTTTAAGTGATAACGGCTCGAAATCCTAGAGATCAAGAGAGTGTTTGCAAAGGGCGAGGTATGTGAGGCTCTTGTTAGAGACGAGATGAGAACACAGGTTTCGAGCTCAACATATAGCCCTGACATCGTCCTTGTGGCTGCTTATGTGCAGGTGGCTTTCGTAGCAGTCTCAGCTGGTGACCAATAAAGATGTAGACTATCAGTCTGTGAAAGCACTACCCTTTCGTTCATACCGTTCTGTGAACTTTACGTGGCTGCACCGGTTAGCACACTGGTGCGTTGCTGTTATCGAAAGGGTCCAGGCCATCTAAGCGAATGCAGACTAACCTGTTTTGAATAGATCGATCCCAGAGCTGAAAGCAGCTGAATGCACAGAGTGCGGACTACCCTGCAAGTCCTCGCCAAGGCTGCAGTTGTGCTTCAGAAGGAAACTTGGCAGATAATGGCAAACCATTGAATCACGCTGAGCAAAATCGTGTTCATCACGGCTTGTTGATTATAGGGTTAGAGCAACCAATACTTGTATCCTTGCAGCAAGCCGGTGAGCCCAATAACACTGCTGCACTTAATTGTGCTATGGCAAGAACATCAAGGCTTTGCCACAGTCTTATCGCGCTGCTACCCTCTCTACCAGCATGTACAAGCGCATAGCTTTCCATTTTCGGAATTCATCGCTGACCTACAGCCAAGCAAAGCAGCAAGCATTTCGTCATACCTGTCGAGCACGATGCTCAATTACGCTCGAAGTTTCGTTTCGAAGCATCTCAAATCCAATCATCGACTTGCTTTGTGCCAAGCCTTCCATGCCTCTGGTACCGTTGGCCACTGGCGCCATTTGGCGAAGAAAGAGGAAGATCGCATGACATGTGATTCAGGATCGCGACCACGTATATCTTGCCGCTCCTGTCTTGCTTGCTCCTTCTTTTCTTCTCCTCATATTTTCATCTTATCACAACGAGTTGTCTCGTGGAGGGTCCGCAGGATGCATCGGAGTACGGTGCTCAGATCAAGCTGGGAAGGGCAATTCTGACTTGCTAGGCGCGATGCCACCCTCGTTGACTGAGTATGCAGTATGAAGATGATGCTCCTGGGTCGGACGATGACCTCATACGTCTTCTTGTTCCAGAGGGTCCGCAGGATTCATAAGAGAACGACGCAGCAGGGTTGTCAAGGACAGTTACTGTCGCCCTGGGTCCCTAGGATGGTCAGGCTGGGAAGGGCAATTCTGACTTGCCAGGCGCGATGCCACCCTCGCTGGCTCTGCATATCGTCCAGGACGATGAATCCTGGGTCGGACGACGACCTCAACATTTTTTGGCTCTGACATTGCCTTGGCCCTACACTACCGCCTTGTGCAGCCGTCAATCATCTTTTCATTTAGTCATCTTGCTTGATGCAAGTGCTTGACGAAGGGATTAATCACTAAAAGTATGACAGCAATGAGCTTTTGTTCCTGCTAAGCACGGTGGACCTTGCAAAGTGGTCGTCGCAGCTGCCTCGTGCAACCTACGATCTTGGATCAACTTTGACCTGAGTACGTAGACCATGCGATGTAGATGGATATTGCATCGTGCTAATGTATTATTGTCCATGTAGAATAGCCCTTGCTATGCTGCCGAAGCAGATGCGACGATCTTTCCTGATGTGTCAATAGCCTGCATCGTGCCTACCACGCCTACGCTGTACTGTGCGGCAGACGTCATGTAGTCTCATGCCTGCGGCGATGTATTCAATGTCTTCAACCCTTTGGGTAGCAATAGACTATTGTATACCACCAGCTTCCTGCGGAGCATGTAGCAGTGCGCGGGTCCAAGACGTGGCAGATTTGGGGCCGACGACTTGAGTTCTTCAGCATCAGGCTCAGCAATGCTGTATGGTCGATCGGCCAGCTTTTGATTGTGAGTGTGCCTTTCCAATCATCACATCTGGTCTCAGCCTGCAGGCTTTAGTGCTCTATGGCCACTGTTGATATTGTATAGACCTCCTTTTGCGGTGCCGAGATTCTCTCTTACAAGGCCTACCAGAAAATGCACGCCGACAGCAACGCCATCCACGACCATTGCGACTCGATCATGCATACCTACAGCGTCTTCGCAAACCTTTCGCATATCGGTCATGCCAGCACAACCTAAGCAGACACAATCTGCTCCTCGTGACTGGAGTCGCCTTGCGGCTGTGCTCAGCCTCTCCTCAACTTCTTCCACAGGACGCGATTCGAGATCGAGCACTCCCAGGCGAGTTGATTCGGTGCCGACGGAGAAGTCATTCAGTTTGTAAGCGGTCTTCATTGAAGTCTCGAGCATGTGCATTGAGCGTGTACCTGTTGTTACAATACCAAATTTTGAGCCACACATCCTAGAGGCATAAAAGGAGGCTTCCATTATACCGATCACTGGCTGCATGAGCTGTTCTCGCAACGCAGCTATTAGTGGATGGTGGCTGAAACAAGCAACAAGAAAGGCATCGTACTTGGCTGCGATAGGAGTGATTGCTTTTAAACAAGCAGCCGTCGACAATATAGCATCGGTATGACTTTCTATGGCTGTGGGAGCAGGCCGCGGAGGAGTGAAGCCATATACAGTCACATGTTGCGGCAGAGTATCTTCGAGGCTCTCAAGACACGTTTCTGTCATTGACTTCGTTGAGTTGGGATTAATGAGCAGGATCTTGACTTCTTTCGTAGATTTGCCAATCACGCAAGGCAAATCATCATCTGCCTTTATTACTGGTGCCTGCGACTGTCTTTGAAACCTGTTCGATGGGGCCGATTCAGATGTGTTTGTCCTTGGTGGTTGAGACAAGGCTTCGAATGCAGCGAATGGCGCACTATCCTTACCATCAAGCGTCGAGGTATGAGAAGGACGCTTTGGCTGAATGATAAGATCTTCTGTACTCTCAGATTGTGCTGCTGAGGAATTGCGATAAGGATTGTTGGACGGCAAATCTTCCACATTCTCACTTTTGGCAGTCTCGGCCAACTTCAATAGAGCTGGATCACTTGGAGTGCCAAGAATCTTGGACAGACGATATGGATTTCCAGCAGGCGAGCGCTCATCTATCGAAGAGTCGAGAGCCTGAGAACTTCTCTGTGGCCGAAGTGTCAGAGGCACATCAGAAGCCGGCGCATCCAGTGTTGGTGACTTTTGGTACGGCAGATACGAGGTCTTTTCCTGGTCCTTCTGCTTGTCATCTCTCAGATAAGCGTTAGATACTCGGAACCTCAGTGGCGGCGGTTTTCGAGCTTCACTACCTGGCGCAACTTCCTTCCCTGAGGGTGAAATTACTTGTATCAGTCCTTGATCATCATCTGAGGACTCGTCGGAGTCTTCTGAGTGAGAATGATGGTCTCCATGGTAGACGACTGGCTTGTATGATACATCAGGGTCTTCTGTGGGCGTCCACGGTCTTATCGAAGCACTTTGCGATTCAGCCATTATGGGATTGTTATCATGATTGTGGCAAGAAGAAGAGACTTCACGAATCGAGGATGTCGAGGCTAGTCATACATGTTCAAGCTGACTTTCAGCCTCATCGTTACACCTCTTCGCTTCTGCAAGATGGCCTGTTGTGGGTGAAGATTAGATTTTAGGTATCAAAACCACGCTACGGAGGTGATCGAACCAGAACAAGTGCCTATGAAAAAGCCCAAACCTATCCTGCTCTAGTGGATTGCCTGAGCTGAAAATAGGGCTGAGATCTGTTTCACCATCGCCGTAGCTTGGGTCAGATGGGCCAATCATATAGCTGGAAATGGTTCTGCTCGAGAAGGAATATCCACTTCTCGTAAACCACCACAAGTACAAGGTCGATGTTTATCGAAGAGATATGGCGGTCATGTATTCACGTCGCTATCCACGAGTCCGCTTATTTGACCAGTGTCGTCCATCTAGGCTTGCTACGATCGAGATTTTCTGTAGATCACAGACCAATGTCGAATACATACCCTCTCGACGCGTCGACCATGTCAGAAGCTACCTACTTGGATAAGTCTACAAGAATTTTGACATGCTTCTCCTTCTCGTTGATCAGAGGATGAAAGCCATCCTCGACTACACGATCGATGGCAATCTTACCAGTAATCATCTTCTCGGGCTGCAAAGCTCCCTTGTCCAATGCATCAATCACGCCTCGATAATCCTTTTGTAGGTAGCCAAGGACTAAATTCATTAGCTGTTGTCATGTTCGACTTCAAGATGACTTACCTCCGGAATACTTCTTCTCACCAAACACGACATTGTTTGGATTGAATGGCACCTCCTTCTCCCAGATTGCGACATTGACTATTCTGCCATTCGCACGCACAGCTTGGCAAGCAGTCTTAACGCTTGCAGCAACACCAGCACAGTCAAGAGCGACCTGTGGGCCCTGGCCGTTCGTCAACTCCTTGCACTTCTTCACAACGTCTTCGTGCCTAGGATCTATTATCGTGGTGGCTCCAAAATGGGTTGCAAAGTTCTGACGCTCCTTCGCTATCTCAACCACAATAACTTGATTTGCTCCTTTTGCCTTCAAGCATTGTATTACACCTAGACCGATTGGACCCGCTCCCATGACAACAGCGTCTTCACCTTTTTGGATGTTCGAGGCCTCGACAGCATGCCAGGCTACTGCCAATGGTTCGACCAGGGCTAGCGAAGATCAGTACAGGCTTGTGCAGAGGCGGGACACTTACCTCCCACATCAAGATCAATCTTTGAAGGAAGCTTGAACACAAAATCACTGCCTACACAGACAGCCTCGCTCAAGCCACCACCACCGCCGCTAAGACCAACGAAACCAGCATTGTCGCAGCAATTGATCAGGTCCATCTTACAAGCACCACATTCGAAACATGCGACTGTTGGTTGTACAGCAACTTTGTCCCCGACCTTGATATCTGTCTTGCACTTCGATCCGATCTCAAGCACGGTTCCTGAGAATTCGTGGCCGATCGTGATTGGCATTGATTCGCCAGTCACAGGATGAGGTGCATCTTTGCTCGGAATAAATGTTGGCGTGGCATACTCATGCAAATCTGTACCGCATATGCCCACGAATGCTGGCTTCACCTTGATTTGGTCATCTCCACACTTTGGCTCAGGTATGTCGTGCTCGACACGAAGGTCTTTTGGTCCATGATAACGAAGTGCTCGCATTTTGAGTTTTGACTATATTTCCTCTTGATCTTGCAAAGTTTGTGCTGAAAAGTGTATGCCAGACTCAACTGGAAGCTATTAAATACAGTACTCATGTATTGACACTAATCCGTGGTCGGACAGAGGGCAATCACGTGTGGGGAACATCATACCAAATCTGAGGGTCTGAGGGGAAGTCACGATCCACAAACTACACTCTTCGGCCAAAACACGGACACGACTCGGAAAACCATACGTCTGGTGACATTGTCAAAGCGCCAGATCCTCAGCATGAGTCGTGCTCACTACACTACATTGGATAATGTTCACGATATCTGGACCAGTCTTGGCTTGCCCGAAGATGCTTTGAGTCATCTCAAACTAGTTGGCGGTGATGGCGTGGCTGCTGCTTCTTCTTTCAAGATCGGTCACCTGGCTCAGTCGTTGATTGCTTGCAGTGGTCTGGCAGCGTCCTTGATCTATGCAGAACGGCGTGACATAAAGTTGAAACCCGTGTCAGTGAATCGTGAGCATGCTGTCATCGAATTTCATTCAGAGCAACTGTATCAGCTTGATGGACAGAAATCAAAGCCACCATGGGGAACAATCGGTGGCATTCACGAGACAGCTGACGGCCATATTCGCGTTCATGATAGCTTCCCTCACCACCACCAAGCGGCATTGAAGCTCGTTGGCTGTGATTCATCCGCTACCAGACATGAATTCGCGGAAAAGCTGAAGTCTTGCAATGCGAAAGACCTGGAAGACAAGGCTGTCGATTCAGGTGCCGTCATCTATAAGCTTCGGACTCCTGCAGAATGGAATGCGACAGCTCAAGCCC
>JAKLMI010000209.1:0-23901 GCA_022813495.1 Pasadenomyces melaninifex
ATTCTTCACAGATGGGATGACCGCAGGACAAGGTGCGCTCCGCTGGCCGTACTAAGCACCAGAGACATGTATATGTGGTCTTGAGCCACCTTCCGGATGATCTATGCTTACGAAGGGCAAATCCGTGGTCGAACCTTGGGCTGATGATCCCAACCACACTGGCGAGGACTAAGACCCAGTAATTGGAGCTCAAGGCGAAAACAACACCACTCATGGCCATCATTCCGGCGCCCGCAGCCAACACTTTCCGCCGGCCAGCCTTATCAGTAATCAAAGTCAAGCAGAGGCTGATGACCACATCACCCAGCAAGGTGAGTGTCATGAATAGACCGACTCGTGCATCGCTGATACCAAGATTTGTCAGGTAGTGGACAAGGATCAAGAACGAGATACCATAGGCGAAGAGTCTGATAAATCTCTGAACACATAGAAGCTTGGTGTCGTAGGGTGAACCAAGGATAGCTGCAAAACCGCTTTCTTTCACCAATTGTGAGACAACAGCCCGCAGCGCAGGCATGACAGTCACTCTCAGTGTTGGAGCATTGAGCCGCAGGTAGAGGCCAATCTGTGTGACAGCTCAGCTGTGCCTTACTTGTTCGGGCAGAGAAAAGACGGGTTTGGCGCTGCGCAATACTTGCTGAAACACTGTTGAAGCGAGCAGCGAGCAATGACGGCCGAAGCTACAAGCGAAAGTCCGAGTTTGGACGCGCGTTCTAGTGACGTAATAGTCCGTGGTTCATTTTATTTTGGATGTTTGAAAGGACTTCTGCAGCACAGAGAGAGGGTAATTGATGCTACTACTAGCTAGCAGTACCAACAGAGCTTAGTGGCGCTGTCACAATCGCAGCGGCGGCCAATGACGGACATGGTCGATCGTGCAAGATAAATCCGTCAACAGCAGTGGCAGGGCGAAAGACTTTCATCGTGGCAACACTCTTCAAGTTTGGTGCATGCGGTGGAGGAGTTACCGGTATTCTGATGAAAGTCATGGAAAGATTTCGTCATCCCTTCCTAGGCCGACTTCTGCATCCCAGACATTTATTTGAGCGCGTCCTCAGAAACTTTTTCTGTCCCGCTAACACACCACCTTGAGACAGCTTCAAACAGGACTATTCTCAATCACATACCACCGAACAAAAGTTCACCATGGGCGGCAGACCAGAACCGTGAGTGCGCCCGCCTGTTCCATCAACTATGATACTAACCATCACCAGCCTTCGACTCGGCACCATTGCCCCCAACTTCAAAGCAGAGACGACGGCAGGTCCCATCGACTTCCACGAGTTCATCGGCGACAACTGGGTCGTTCTCTTCTCCCACCCCGAGGACTACACTCCAGTCTGCACCACCGAACTCGGTGCTTTCGCAAAGCTCGAGCCAGAGTTCACTAGAAGAGGCGTCAAGCTGATTGGCTTGTCTGCCAACACCATCGAGAGCCATGGAGGATGGATCAAGGACATCAATGAGATCTCTGGCTCCAACCTGAAGTTCCCCATTATTGGCGACAAGCAGCGAGAGGTGTCCCTGAAGTACGACATGATCGACCACCAGGATGCCACCAACGTCGACTCCAAGGGCATGGCCTTCACAATCCGATCAGTCTTCATCATTGACCCGAAGAAGACTATCCGAACTATCCTCTCATATCCTGCCTCCACCGGTCGAAACTCTGCTGAGGTTCTCCGAATCGTCGACTCGCTGCAGACTGGCGACAAGCACAAGGTTACAACACCCATCAACTGGGTGCCGGGAGATGTAAGCATTTGCCCTTCAATATGCGCAATTACAAGCTGACAAGTGTCTATAGGATGTCATCGTCCACCCAAGTGTCAACAACGAGAAGGCCAAGGAGCTCTTCCCCCAATTCAAGGCCATCAAGCCCTACCTGAGAGTAACTCCTCTGCCCAAGGAACAAACAAGCGCTGCTGTATAAGATGATACCTGATGCGCAAAAGGCTACATAGTCCAATCAATGTTTGACCCAAGACCGCGAAGGCTGATTTGTTGCACTCGACATTGGTCGTTGCATTTCTGACAATAATTCATCCGAGCCGCCGTGCCATGTGCATAGCGTGATGGCATCAATCTAGTATTACCATACACCCGCAATGGTCCCAATGCTTCAGTGCCATGCCCAGCTCCTCGCAGTCCCTACATCTATTCCAAAGATCTTGTGTCACGAAGACGAGTATCGCTGCCGTTGTTGCAAAGTGCCAGACGTGCCAGACCAAACGCGTTCCTGCGCCAAGCCTAAGCCCACATACTAGCTAGTACGCTCCTCATCAGGCCTATCCATGCTCGTCCAGAAGACTATGGGGTCACACCGTACTTCCCTCTTCTAGACTTCTACCGTCAACTCACTCCCAGCTCGTCACTCTCCATCACTGTCCGCGGATGACTTTCAGGTGAACTGTTCTGATACTGGTCACTACCGCAGGAAATGTGTTGACCTCCGGCAACCTCAGCCACCTATTCCTAGCTATCGATATCCAATCCTCTGAAACGACATTCTCTTTGTCCTCAGACCGAGACTCAGCCCATGATCAACACTTGGATTCATTTGCACGGAGCAGAGTTGCCATCTTGTCTGCTTGATCCGCGATTTTGTGGTTCGCCTGGCACGTTTGTGGCATTTCGATAGTTCTTTGTGAGAGGACAGTCATTGGAATACATGTATGTGCTTCTTTTCCTCGTACCCTTCCACCCTGGTGCACCGCCGGCAATCTTGTAGAGTTCAAGTCTCCTGTTTACTAACAGTTATGGATCGCTTCAGAAGGAGGAGCCTTCAACTTGGACTACCATCTCCCGTGTCCGAGGCTAACGACATCCCCACACCAGTATTCTCGCCAGTCGAACCTTCTACGCCAGATTCGGCAAGCGAGCGAGATCCTAAGAGATTTGCGACACTTTCCGGTCGTTTCTCGAGTCGATCTTCGTCTGTCGTCGTTCAACCCGACTCTAAGCCAAAACATCTTCACCTCGAGACCACCTTTGCGTATCAAGCACTAACATTACCTTTCGATGACAAGTCGCCAACGAAGCTTGGTCCATCGCCACGACGTCCTTCACGGCCAAGACATGTGCCCATCATAATACCCGACTACGCATCGCCCTATGGACCTCCACAGGACACTTGTGCTGTCCTGAACTCTTCTACTTCTCTCTCTGAGTCACTTCTCTTTCCAGCTCCAGCAGATGCCACCAACTCTGACACAGAATCATCGAAAAGTCGTGAGAAGGAAGGACATCAGAACGATTCGAAAGCCGCCATGAACACCAGCGGACTGAGCTTGACCGCGTCAGAGCCGGGGCTTGATAGTGCGGCGAGCTCGATACATCACTCCACTTCTCAGACGAACTTAGCTTCGCAGAACAATCAGCAAAACACGACAGCTGCCAATGTGTCCGGACTTGTTTGTAATGTACATCGAACGATGGGCCAGGAGCCGCCGCCTCTTGTTGGCGCCACGACGACAATCATAGGGGATAAACTCTACGTCTTCGGAGGTCGTGTACACAGCAAGAACCAGCCATACTTATCCTCGAAACTATATGAACTAGATTTAGTCCGGCGGCATTGGACAAAGGTAGACACGAGTGGAGATGTGCCGCCACCTCGATATTTCCACAGCGTGTGTGCTCTAGGTGACACGAAGCTGGTGTGTTATGGGGGAATGTCGCCTGCTACTCAGTCACATACTCAGTCAAACGGATCCAGCGAACCGCAACCGGAAGTCGTCGTGATGAGTGATATCCACGTCTACGACGTGCCAACCAGGAAATGGACACAAATACAGCCGTCAAGGTCGGATAGCCCACAAGGCAGATATGCACATTGTGCGACTATCCTGCCTTCCTCGGCTGTCTTCGCTTCCGCCGATTCCCATGTGTCTGCGATACACCACAATCCATCTTCTACTGGCCCGCATTCAGGCACTATTGGAGTACAAATCGATGGTACTGGCGGTGCTGAAATGGTCGTTGTCGGTGGCCAGGACAGTAATAACAACTATATTGCACAAATCAGCGTCTTCAATATGCGAAACCTGAAATGGATGCGCAGCACGCCGTATGACAGGAATTGCGGTGCTTACAAAAGTATGGTTACAGCACTACCAGGGGTCAACGCACAGAAAATAGGACGCCGGTCATCATTGAGCGAAGGAACTGAGAATCAGTCTGGGACTCCAATGCTGATCTACTCGAACTACAACTTCCTTGATGTCAGACTGGAATTGCAGGTACGGACGCCAGACGGTAACCTGGAGGAGAAGTCCATGAACGGACCGATTTCGCCACCAGGTCTCAGGTTCCCCAACGGCGGTGTAATCAATGGCCATTTCGTCGTCAGCGGTACATACCTGACTTCTTCGAAGCATGAGTACGCGCTGTGGGCACTTGATCTCAGAACCTTGACCTGGGCCATGATCGATACTGCTGGAACAGTTTTCGGACAAGGAAGCTGGAATCGTGGGGTACTATGGAACCGGCGCAACACATACGTTATCCTTGACCATCGAAAGCGGAACCTGGTGAGTGACTATAACCACAGGAGACTTAATTTCGCACATCTGTGTCTGGTGGAGCTCGAAGCATATGGACTATACGATAATCCGAGGAGAAACAGTCCATCTTCTGCCTATGTGTCAAATTCTGCTCCTTCAATTCCTGCTTCACTGCAGCAGAGTCTGCCATCCAAGTCGGCTGCAGGTAGAAGTATCTCCGTTGCAGCTGAACAATTGGGACAGATAGCACTTCAGGTCACCGAGCTGTGCGATATGGAAATCGTTGCGCAAGGAGGTGAAAGGATACCGTGCAACTCGAGCATATTAGCACGACGGTGGGGCCCGTTCTTCAGCCAGCTCGTCCTCGAATCAACCTCGTCACCAGATGCGGCTGATTCGGAATCCGCAACACTTCGGCCCAGCCTGACGTCTCGAGCGGCGAGCCGCGTCTCTGCAGTCACCATCACACCAAGCACAAATGGCATCATGCTCGCTTCTGACGAGTCGCGATCGCAAAGTCGCTCAACGAACAGGACCCTTGTTGAACTGCCCAGCAACAGCTCCGCGCCAGCTGCGTCTCGTGGCCGATCGCTCTACCTACTACACACGGCATCCACCATCAGGTTGATGCTGCATTTCCTCTACACATCCTCCCTTCCATCACTAGGAAATCCGCTATGTTCGCCCCACACTCTTTGCTCGCTTTTACAGATGGCACGCCCCTACCAGTCGATGGTCTCCAAGAAGCAACGATCGAGCGACTTCACGAAGCCCTCGACGGTCGCAATGCAGCCGCCGTATTCAACGCCGCGGCCATGGCAGCAGGCGGCGGACGCGCGACAGGAATGGGCGGTATGGGTACACTAGCAATGCTGGAGCGGCGGGAGAGTGCAGCTACTACTGTTGCCGAGGATGGGGGAAGAAGGAGTCTTCTCTCAAACAGTAACACCTACGGTACGAAGAGGGGCCATGGACGGACAGGAAGTGGTGATAGTATGAGTACGGCTACGAGCGCGACGACTAGTACCACCTTCTCAGAGGGTGAGACTGGTGCCGGGACGGACGGACGAGGAAGTCGCGACTACAGAATATGGAGCGGTGAAATGAGTACTGTCATCGGCTTGCACGCCATCACCTCTGACCCCAAGTCGCTGTCAGAGCAGGATTTGCTGATCTGCAGCCCGACTGTGTACGGGTGCAGCCTGAAGCGCAAGCAATGGTGTACGTCAACTTGTACTAACGCGATCTCTCCTTCGTGTCTAACATGCTTAGTGGAATTCGCGGTGGCGTACACGAGCGACATCGACTGGGATGAGTCGTCTTTCGGTCGCCTCGCCATCCCCGCCGATACGAAGAAAGCTATTCAGGCGCTCAGCGAAGCTCATCTGGGACGAGATTCAGACGTTCATTTTGAGGATTTCGTTGCCGGCAAAGGTCGTGGATTGATCGTCCTGCTGCAGTAAGTTGGCGTCTCCCATGCTGTGGCGATACTCATCTCCTCCTCCAGTGGCTCTCCCGGCGTCGGCAAGACCTTGACGGCAGAGACGATATCGGAGCATGTCCGCCGACCCTTCTACACGGTAGTTTGCCCCACCTGTCAACAGCACCACCACTAACATTTCAGATTTCGGCGGGCGATTTGGGCACCATTCCTGACGTCCTCGAGAAGAATCTGTCCGAGATCCTAGAGCTATCGAGCCATTGGAAAGCCACTCTGCTCTTAGATGAAGCCGACGTCTTCGTGGAGCAACGAGCGACTCACGACATCCAACGAAATGCGCTTGTCTGCGTCTTCCTACGCAAACTCGAATATTACGCCGGCATTATGTTTTTTACCACCAACCGAGTCAAGACGATTGATGAAGCGATTGCCAGCCGGATTCATTTGTCACTGCAATACGACGACTTGCACGACGTAGCTCGGAAGAAAGTGTGGACGGGCCAACTGGCGAAGGCTGTAACCAGGTATGGAGGAGCGGGTTACAGCTCAGATGACCTCAACCGTCTGGCAGGGAAAAAATTGAATGGACGACAGGTGCGGTATTCCCCCAGCGGTGAGTGACAGGAAGCTAATTCAACAGATTACCAATGCCACATCCGTAGCACAAGCCATGGCTGCATTTGACAAGAAGGCCGTCAACTTCTCCTACCCCACTCGAGCCATTGACCTGAATGAACAGTTACAATGTGATTTTAGAGGAGCAGGACACTTTGACAATGAGCACTCCTACATGTAGACAGAAGTACCGATTTTGACTGGGGAATGCACATACTTGGTAATGAGGCGCAGGAATTGATATTGACGTTGGTCGAGACGTCATGGCTGGTCAAATGTACAAGGAGCACTTCGAATGAAGTCGGCCTAATAACGCGTACCAGAATGTTTCCTGTCTACGTGTATGTCCTTTACCTCCAATTTCGAGCCTCTCACAGCAGGTTTGGAGTCTGTGTCTGACGTGGCTTGGGGCGTGGTAGCTTTCCCGGTCTCCTTGGGCTCCGACATAATGTACTTGACGGCATCTTTGAGTGCTTGGGCAATCTCTTGGTGGGCTGACGCTTGTAATGGCGGGCTGCTCTGTGGTTTCACTAGAGCTGGCAGGGCGAGCTTGGGGTGTATCATCTCGCTTGGAGAGTGTAACAGCTGGCTTTAAGTTTAAAGACGGCATGGTTGGACTGCTTGGAGGAGTGGCCGGGCTGACCGTATTCGCTTGAGCAACTTTGTTGTTTTTTGGTGCTTTGGAAAGTGAGGACATGGTTATGCTTAGAGCTCGAGGCGACGAAATTTGTAGCTGCGGGTTGGACAAGATTGGTAGACTGTTTGGTGAAGAATGTCTGGCAGGTTTGGGAAGAAGATGACTGGTCTCTGGTTGAACGGGTTGGGAGGTACGTGGACAACGTTCGATTGGGCTTCGAATGAGATTCTATGAGGACTTCACTGGCGTCCTTATACCTTTCATCATGGCACAACAGTCTTCTGTTCGGCAGTGGCTCTGCATGGCTTCTAGCGAGACAGATCATCCCTGATCTCGTGCATGGCCTGAGAACCGGTCGCATGCGTGGCAGAGGTGCATGTCTCTCCTCGCGCTCGGTAGGTCAACCAGGCTGCCCAGGATGAATGTCGAAATGAACCTTGTTTGCAGGAGTAATAGCTCGAACTTCTTGGTCTCATGCCATCGGATGTCGAGTCCTTTCTACGCTAACAGCGTTTCGGATGTGGAGGTCCATGAATGTGTCTCTTTGTGTTACGTTCCCGATTTGTCGTGAATCTAGTGGCCCCAGGACTCTGATGAGAAGGTAGGTTCATGTAACTTGCGTACAGTAGCTGCTGATGAAGGACTGAACTCAGGTTCAGTTTTGGTCGTTGTAGAGATCTGTGTTTGGTTTCGCACTAAGTGGACCGATCGTTTGCAGCATTGACAATGCAAGTACTAAGGGTAGGTCCTGCAAGCTCATCGATCGGGTTCGTTCTTCATTGTTGAGTGACAGCTGTGTTTAGGAGATTGGACATCATTGTTGCGGATAAGCTTGTGACCATGTACAGCACCTGGCGTTGGACATGTAAGCAAGCTCACAACGATATACGGAGCTCATTCTTTCCTGTAGGCAAGATGGAGTTGTGACTTCACTTTTTGTCTAGGCGCTGGGACTAAGATACACGTGTTTTCCGCTGCACAGAGTCGGCAGAGTGTGTGCGCATCGTAACCTTCTTCGTACCTCCCGAGTCTCGTGCTCGACGGTCGGTTCTGTTCAGTATGAGCTGAAACCTAGCTTCACTTCGCCGTGCTTTCAGTCTTGAGGTTGTGCCTCAGCGCGGTCCTGTCGATAGAACTCCAGGATCGTCCAGTCGTACACGTGGTCGTGCTGAAAGTATTGTTGGCGGAGCAGCTGGCGAAACAGGTTTCGAAGATAGCGATAGTCGGGCTAGTCGTCTTCGTCCAAGGAGCGAACATAGATCATATATGTGACGAAAGCAGGTGGCAGTCCTTGGTAGAGCTCGTCCACGCTGACGGTTTGCTTCATCTCCAGCACGCGCCGGTTCTTCTCCGCTCGATTCGCGGTCTTGAGGCCCTGCCAGGGCAGTGGCCCAGTGACGAAGTAGATCAGCATGTATCCCAATGCTTCAAGGTCATCTCGTCGTGACTGCGCTGAACACACAGCTTGGTTAGTGGAAGGTGCAAAATGGTCAAGGAGGAGAAGCACTCACGAACACCGAGATGGGCGTTGACGCTGGCGTATCGACATGTGCCGATCAAGCTCGGTTCGCATGGTGCTCTTTCAGATGAGATGGGCAAGTGCGGTGGCCCCGGGGCTGTGCGTGCCGTGACCGGCGGTCGATAGATGGCCAGACCCATGTCGGTCATGTAGACGGTGTTCCCATGATGGCCTGTTCCCAGCAAGAAGTTTTCGGGCTTGACGTCGCGGTGCAAGTAGTTGGCGGCATGCAACGACTCAAACCGATGCAGCAACTGGTCGGCCAGCATCAAGGTCGTCTTCAGGGAGAACGTCTCGCCACAGCAGCAGAACAGATCTTCCAGGTTCGGTCCCAGCAGCTCAAACACCATGACCTGGAAGCTGTCCTGCCAGCCATGCCAGAACACCCGGGGAAACCCTGGCTTCGACTGGAGACTCTGGTAGACGCGGATCTCTTCGTCGAGGAGCGAAGGGTCGATCTTGCAATGCTCCAGCTTCATGGCGACCGCGTTGCCAGTCTCTGCGTCGCGTCCTGTGTACGAGTCAGCATTAAGTCCGTTGGTACAATAGACGTCGTGCTCACCCAGGTAGACTTTGCCGAATGATCCTTCACCCAGCAGCTGCACGAGCTGGTATCGATCTCCGATGCGCAGAGCGCGCATCCGGTCGACGAAGTCGCCCATGGGAAGGAGGAGTGCATGGTGGTTGTAAAGAGGACGTTGTGCTCAAGACAAGATAGGGCGAAGCCAGGGTTCAAAGTATTCCCTCGGCTAACCTGCCCTGACAATCAAAAAATGAATGCCGAGAAGAATGCGCCTGCCTGCGCTGAATCTTGGACTCCTCACTCCATATCTATCGCATGCAAACACAACCACCATCTCAATATTACACGCATGGCTCCGCGCCATGCACTTCCGCCAGCACAGAAGACCCTCACGTCGACCGTGCATGAAGGAGCGCTGAGGACGACTTCGATCACGCAGGACCAATCGTTTCGAGCTACGCATGCTGGTGCCTGCCACCCCATGCATGTCTCTGCAGGAAGCGCCGACCGACCTGACACGCTAAGGTATCGACTTTGACGCGGCACAGATGAGGGTCGGTGGGAGGATTTTGAGCGCCGATCGATGAGACAACTCAGCATACAAGATGTCGCACTCTCACAGCCGTCCGTCACCTGGCCGCTCCTTCTCCTTCATGCCTGCGGTTGACCATAGTCCATGCTCTCGCAAGCGACGCGCTCCTTCTTCATCTGAACACGCTGCTGACGAGTGTCGTCCTCCTTCTCCGAAAAGACACAAGCCTTCGCCCTCTGCTCATCGCCATTACCAACCGAGCCCTGGCTTCTGGGATCGAATTTCGCAAGTGCAGCTCAGCCGGCAAGTCCTGCGAGAGTTTGACCACAGGACACGAAATTGCAGAGATCGAGCCACTTCTACTGCATTGCTTCTCGAGCTACCTGAGGAACCTGATATTAAGCGACTCCAGCGATTTGCCCGTCGTGGTGGTCCCGTCCTCACACATCTTCGTGGAGTAAGTCGAACTGCCACCTCCCAGCTTGCATACCATGCTAATGTTGAACCACAGTTTGCACTTGCTCCATTTCCGATGAGTGCCTCCAGCGGTCAAAGTCTGAAGCGATCATGGGCCTCTAGTCGCACGAGATCGACGAAAACCTCAAAGACTACGCCCTACAGTGGCCAGTACGAACAGGCCTTGATCGATGCACACGTCTATCCTGAAGGCCACGATTATGATGGCGACGACGCGCCTGTCCCTACAAACTACGAAGACATCTTGCGACACCTGAGCGCGGAAAGAGCATCACTGTCTCCATCGCGCTTTACGGACGAGGACTTTAGACAGTTCAAGCGGACCAATGCCCAAGCCCCTAGCGAAACGAGGATGATGCAGAAAGTACTGCTCAAAGTACTGCTCGGCATCAGCGGCCGAGATGATCATTTGAAGACTGAGACGGACGTCGAGTTCAACCACATCAAGCCGTTCAACAAAGACCTTGCGGCGGCTAAGCCTGACCTGTACGACGGGGTTGCTGCCTCTAAGGTGGACAAGAAAGTGCGCGATCAGCTCGGTGACCTGATCATCCCATCCACGAACACAACCAACCCTATAGCACCCAACTTCTTCTTCGAAGCCAAGAGTGAGAAGGGCCGTGCGGATGTTGCGAAGAAGCAGGCGTGTCACGATGGAGCAATTGGCGCACGAGCCGTGCACAGTCTGCAGAACTATGGGGCTGACGAGGTGGTCTACGATGGCAAAGCGTATTCCTTTACGAGCACCTTTCACAATGGTACGGGTACGTTGCAAATGTACACCTCGCATCCAACAGCACCGCAGACCACTGGGGAACAGGCTGACTATCATATGACACAGGTCAAGGCATTCGCAATGACGAGCGATCGAGAGACATTTCAGAAAGGCGCCACCTACTATCGCAATGCCCGCGACCTTGCTGGCGCCCAGCGAGAGAGCTTCATCGAGCAGGCTAACAGGCGTGCGGCTCAAATGCCGGCCGATACCCCATCCAGCACGCATGTCAGCAGCCATACGTCTCTGTCCATGTCGGTGCCTCTGGAGGGCGACTCAGACACCTCGGTAGATGAGCTGGCCCTGAGTCCAGCCCGTTCCAAGCGTCCTCGGCATGGGTCGACACAAACGAGACGATCTGACTCAGTCGTGGCTGCAGCGGTGCCAGATTCACAAGAGTTGGTCGACACGCAAAGCACGCAAGACACGGACACCAGCTTCCGTACAAGTCGATCCCAGCGACAGACTCCATCCATCACACGGTCACCAACAGAAGTCACTACCTACCAGGCGAAGCTGAAGCAGAAGCTTGGACGATCGTTCGAGCGAGGGGAACAGCTGGTGTTTGTGCCTGACGAGGAATGGCAGCCCGCCACCATGTCAGGTCGAGCAGCGTTGTTCAATGACAAGTACAACGTATATTGGTTTTACTGATTAATCTGCAAGAAGCGCTCGGAACTGAGTGCCGTTCATTTTCAGGACTGACGATAATATTGAGGAAGAGAAAAAGTTGTGTCCTGCTATCGAGTGTCGGTAGACCCAGGCTGTCGTCATGTCTGTGCGCTTGCTTTTAAGTAATGCATTGCATAGCCGTCCTTCAGTCTTAGTGCCAGGAAATTGAACGTCGTCGATGCCTCAGCTTTCAAATTGGGCATCGACAACGGCGTCACAGCCAGTGTCTCACATCTTAGATCGAGTACAGCATGGCTGGTTACCCCTGACGGATAAATGTGCTCGTTCGATTGCTTCAGGTCGCACATGGAGTCGCCGACTTCACCATCACGGGCTGTCTCTGCCACCACTCCGTGCTGACGTAGTTGGTCTCGTCAGATGGTGGAGAGGAGGAGCTGCGACAGAACCGAAGTGGGATAGTGCTACCAATACGGGTGTACCTGAGGCCGAGGAGTGGCTTTCACATTCGGTGGTGGTGCTCATCATGTCCCCACCACGGCCACCAGAACGGTCGGAGCAACGATGAAACACACTAGTGCCCTCCAAGAGGCGGATCATACTGCCGCAGGCACTGTTGCCACCAGAATTGGACACAAAGTCCATGTATGCCATCCACAAGAAGTCGCGGATGCAGAGGACAGATAGCCCCCAATATGTCACCAGGTCAGAGAGTGTTGCTTCCTAATGGAACCGAGGCACCCTGTCAATTTAGGGCCCTCCTGCTCCTTATGAAATGGTGTACACAGTCATCGTTGCCCCAGACCGTGCTTCTTCCACCGACCACGATGCTGCAGGGTCAATTCGATGCCCACGTTGGTGGTCATTCTCTACTAGCAGTGCCACTTCGTGTGGGTGCGCTGTATGATGAGCGGTGCGAATGGTAGGGGTGCGAGTCCTGTCCAAGCGAGTCTTATGCCTTGCCAGTTGTGATGCGGCAGCTTCGTCTGCGGGCCAGCACTACTATTACCGCGGACCCGCCAAGGTTGCATGTCAGTTCGGAAAACATATCGGGATCCGACTCCAGCGAGATGAAGTGTTTCGATTATATTCCCGCAGTGGTGAACATTCTCTTAGGTTACCATATCAGCAACAAAGAGAATCTCATTTGTGTCATAGTGGGCCTCGAGTTCTGCCGTAATGAGAATAGTGCAGCCTTCCCAACCAGCTCCGTTAATGGAGCAATCAGCTTCGAAGAAGAAGGGAAAGAGCGACAACTTTCCGCCCAACCCACTACGTCCCGCACTTCAAGTTATTTCCTTGTACCACGTCGTAGGAAGAGGTATGCGAGCGAAGGGCAGTACAAGAGCAATGCCCTGTCTCCTGAGATCCCACGCATCTGCCAACCCCACTTTGCGTTGAAATACCTGAGACTGAGATTCGAATATGAGTTCGATGTCCTCTCCGCACACCTTCCACCGTCTGAGAGCGGCTCGGGCCTCCGCCACATCGAACCATTTTCCTTTACACAGTGCCAACAATGCAAGGGCCGCATGATGTCCGACCTGGTTCCAGTTCGCCTCGGAGGAAAGATCCCACCTCTTCAACATCAGCTCAAGCTGGTCCTGAGCAATCTTACAGTGAGCAGACCGATCACTGTCAACGGCGAGGTACTCGTGGGGCTGACACACTTCGAGATCTGAATGCTGATAGCCGGGGATGGACTTCTGGAACTCTTGGACTTTGAATGCCACCTCGTCCGCTGGCCGAATGATCAGCCATTTGTCTTCGTGCAGCGATATCGCATGGTCGACGATGGATAGAGTCTTGAGATCTCCTTCCACCTTGATGCGCTTGTTCGATGGCCCCGGCATATCGCGGTGCAGCAATTTCGTTGGCTCGAAGACGGCAGACGAACCCCCTGGCATTGTGCAGGGCTCGATGCTATGCGGGAGTGCTGCGACGTCCGTGCGCTGGGGAAAAGATCGTCGGTGTGAGCACTATATTGACTTTTGGCACTTAGAACAAATTGCACTTTGCTAAGTCAGTCTCGACGGTTTTGTACGTGGGATGGGGGAACGAACGTCCAATACCCGTTGCACTTAGGCTTGCACTCACAGACTTGCTCCCGCCGACATTCACAACAATAACGGAATGGTGAGCGGCATTGGCTGCACGCAACTTTTGTGTCCTTCTCGACTCCGGCAGTCCCCTGACGAGAACACACAGTACAGTGGACTGGAACTCGGCACCAAACCGGATAGTACCTTAGTCCTGTACTGCGCGCCTGTGAGACCATGGTCGGACTGTCTGCAGACTCGGTTGGGCATTGGAAGGAACATGTTCTATGGCGGTCTGCGGCAACATTGGACGCGCTCTTGACCTGTGACACGTTGCTAGAACAGTGAGCGCGCCAACCAATCACACAGGCTGGTGTTTGGCGTCCACTCACGCGACAAGACAAGTGGCAGGAAGGGTAGGCAGGGTCCTCCACTACTCAAAAGCCCGCCGTATCCTCATGATCTTGCGTAGTGTCCATCAGGTCTGAAGCATCACCTCCAGTCATGGATCGAGAGAACCGCCTTCAAGCGGTCGAAAGCAGCATAGCATACAAGCGGCGTAAGCTTCTCTGTAAATGTGTGACAGAACACTTGCACACAGACTCGGGTGCCGATCAACAAATCGAGCCGGAGCATGAAGACATCATCGCACATGATAAGCCTCTCTACGAATATGCTTTAAAGCAATTACGCACAGACACGGGTGCCCATCAACAGGTCGAGCCGGAGCAAGAAGGCATCATCGTACATGAGCGGAGCGAGCGTCTTTACGAACCCGTCCACATGGACTTTGATCACTCCTTTGCCGCAAGAGCCTGGCGCCTAGGACAGGACGGTCCAGTATCTAGCAGAGGGAACGGAAGGTACGATATGCTCGTGACTTCCGCGAATCGAAGTGCTTACACCTGACTAGATACCAGCAAAGAGCACGCGCGCATTACGAGCCAGAAGATAGGAAGCAGCCTTCCACCTTGAAAATGGGAGAAGTGCGGGAAAGCATCGACGCAGTGCTCGCAGCGGCTGCAGAGCGGGAAGATTTGGAAAGGCGATCACCAGCCTGCCGAGTTCGCCGCTAGCCCACCCATCTGATGTCGGGTGTCTAGCTAGTAGTGGAGATACGTGCCTGAAGGCGTTGTTTCGCCGAAGCTTCACAATCGGCTACGACGCGTGCAAAGCAGATAGCAGCAACGTGCCTGATGAGCCCAACCATCCCTGTCAGCCTAAAACTTTGCGTGGCGCGTTGTTTGCCTTCACAGCTGCCACGTCAGGGTCGATCGGAGAACCTTCATTGACAGCCTCTTGTTTCTCTTGATTAGAGGAACGCGTCAAAAATCACTCCACTAAGTCTACCTCACGCTCGACCTGAATGCTACGCGTCAAAACAGTGGCGTGCTTCTCCAACATGGGACGACAAGTGTACAAAAGACAACATCGCATCCGAGAAGTCTACTTCACTTCTTGCCATCATACTCTGGCGCAAGAGACAGCAACCTAGCACCATCATCTTCCTGGACAACCCTCTGCGACGAGCCTTGCTATCAACCATGTCCAACCAAGAGGGACCGTGGACGGTCCCAACATGCGCCACTGAGCCACTGCATAGATTGTTCAACTTCGATCGTTACCAATTGCGTTACGAAGAGGACGCTGTGCCTGCTTATGTAGCTCTTCACGACGCGACTACCTCTCTACGACACCATCCCCACGACAGATACACCCTGTATCTTCACGGCTGTTATCAGAACATCGCAGTGGATTTCCTGCTGACAATTGAGAAGACGAGCGATCTTCACCAACAGCTAGTGTGCGCTTCATGTAGCACACACACTCAGGGCTATTGGAAGACCTTACTCAGCCTCAACCGATCATACAACGACGGTATCTTAAGCGACTATGACATTGATGTTGATTATGCCTACCTCATGGTTCGTGGACTCATGTGCCCTCCAGTACCCTGGTTCTACATGATGCCCAACAATCCGTTGCTTGCCAACCTCACCTGTCCTCCTGCTCGGTTGAGGTTGCCCATGCTGCCGGATACATCAAAGGCTCTAGTGGTCACCGAGCTCAACAACGGAACATCGTACGAAGAGTACAACGAGAATGAAGGTGGCGCGAGCGGCGAAAGTGATGAAGACAAAGATGGCACAAGCAATTCAACTTGATACGGAGCCCCTTCTCTGCCAGGCAATGACACGGGAAATTCTTGAAGCGACTAGAGTTGCTTTTCTAAGGTACAATGTAAAAACGAAGCGACGTGATTGGGAAGCCTTGTACTAAATGCGAAGCGGTTTGTTAGAATGACTACCTGGCATCACTTACACTACCTCTTACTGGACATAGTACTTCTCCATTGTCAAAATCCCCCAAATCCAAGCCTTAGCTCCTCATTGCTGCTAATATAGACGAGTGCTTGGGTACAATGAAGGTTCAAACAACAAACACAAAATCAAAGATCACAAGTATTTCGTTACTTTACGAGAAGCGGCAGACGATACTAAAAGAGTGTCAGGTTCTTACGATTTACGTCGCCACAAATCAAAGAGAATTGTCGAGTCTCGAGGAACGTTAAGCCACAGACCTAGATGCGAAATCCAGCGTCGAAGCACTAGGAATGAAAGGAACGCAGTGCGAGCATCACCATCTGGAGCCCCAATCTCCTTTCTCCCTCCGGGCTCGACATGACCAAGGCGCAGAATGCGCAAGACCGCAGGTCCAGGATACTACAAGGCACTGGTGGCAAGTAACAGCCCAGGTTGGAAGAGATTAGACAGCTAGCAGCCATGAGTTATCTATATAGAAGTCGGCAGCGCAGCTTTCATTCGACCTCATATGCCTTTACAGGACAGACGATGAGCTCAAAAAAGACAGGACAAGTGGTGGACTAGGTGTGCCTTATCGTATAGAAATTTTCTGTGCGTCAATGCCAAAGTCCACGAATACGGCAACCCGCTGCGTCGAGGCTTGCGGGCTTGCGAAGAGTGCCCAAAACCAAGGATTGTCTGACTTGTAGCCGTCGACGACTACATCCAAGTTGACCAGCCAAATTGAGAAGCCGGCTGGTCAACTTCGCAATCTGTGGATAGCCTCGCCTGACGCAGGACCACAAGGCTGAATTTGGCCTAAAACATACTATCGTCTAATACCTCAGAATATGACCGACTACACCATACTGTGCTCTAGATCAGATCGATATATTGTGCTATATCAAGCCTGCTTCAATTTATGCAACGTCGGGACATAACCGACTAGGACTATCCCCACTCAATCTTTGATTCGGAATTGGCGACCAGTAGGAAAATCCGTAAGGAATTGAGAGACTGAGGATACCAGAGAGGTCGAAACTGCACCCCCTCTCGCGAAGGCAAAACCGAGGCAACTTCATTGCAAGTCGTACATGGCTAAAGCCTTGCCACCAGAGGTGACAGACCTGCTAATGTTCTCTACAGGCTCTCTATTGAGAAAAGCAGTTGACCAGTGGCCTGCTATAGGTTTTCATTGTTGTCACGATGAGTGTGCGACAGATTCCGATCTAGAGCAGAATCACAGTGTCAGGAGCGCAGATAAACCAGGGCCAACGCGGCACTCCCCTACAAAACATGACCTGATTTCCCTTCTCCCTCTACATTAACAACTGAAACCCCTTATTTCACCTGCCTGTTATCAGGGACTTGAATGACTGTAGGAACTTATCTGTAGGGGATCTTGTGCCTTACTAAAGTTTTCTTGAAGGGACGTCAAAATCGTACCCCCTCCCCATGAAAGCGGCCACCATCAAGACCGTTGAAGCGCTCGGCACAGCCCACACATAGGCACCAATAACACCGTGCTGCGAAGCAAATGCACGTACCTCACAGGTGCACTCCTTCGTAAAACCCAAAGTCGAGACACTGTCGGGTGAACGGTGCCTAACGTCTGAACTACGGTGTCACCTTAGATCTAAAGCACAGACGAGTCCATCGCACCTCCTGTAGTAAACTGATAGACTATCGGGTTCACCGTAGACAGAGGTGAAGTGTGGACCGGTTTCAACACTTGCTACAATACGGTAAGTCCGAACTGCCTTGCAGACGCAGCTTGCGTCACGCAGGTTCAGTTTGCACCCTAAATAGATCGCGACCCTAGGCGTTAGTTTACTGTAATTCTTTTCGTCCTTACTTATGCCATCTACTTCAACCTATCACGACGCCTTGGTATCTGCTGACGATTTGCGGACGCTTTGGCACACGGTCATTCCTTCGATATGGCTTGCTGTCCAGCGCAGCCTTCGCCTCGTACGATGCTGGAATTTTGCTCGCCCAGCGGCATCCACTTGCCACAGCATCGGTGCACGATCGTATATTCCAACACAGCGTTAGCGACGAGGCAATGGCAATGCAGAATTGCTCACTTTGACGGGATTGAATTCCTGATTTCTCCTTCACGTCTTCCCACTTACAGTCCCAGGCCCTCATCCAACGATGCGTTGTGCTTCAAATCTGTCTCAAGATGTGGGAAAATCTGCCTTACCAGAGGCAAGTTGAGCAGAGACCAATTGGACCGAACTGTTCTGCTTGAAGACCTTGCCAGAACCCGCCAAAGACAATCTGCAGGGATCTCCGACCGATGCCGGTCCGGCCTTTTGGATGATGTGAGCCATCAGAGTTCGAACCCTTGAGGATCGTCCAGTCATGGTCTGCAGATTCAAGGTCGATCCGATTGGCCGTGTCTCAAAGACAGGAGGTCAATCCGGGAGAACACAGCACCTTTCCCGGCTACAGTAGTGGTTCAGTGGCCATCTTATGGACCAAGATGGGCAGTTTCGGCTGGTCGACTGTGAGTCGCAATTTGCAGTGAAGACACAGTGTATTGAAAGAGGTCCATCCGCTCCGACCTCGTTCATCTTCTTTCTGCTTCATCCAAAAATGATCCTCCGCCTTCAGTTGAATGAAGCACGGCAAAGGGCGAACTGTTCAAGATTTAGTTCTGTAGGGGAAGGTAGCCCCCTCTAATCCTATGCGGAGCTTGCGACAATTCCAGACTGGCCAAGCTGAGAAGTTTTGTATGCACAATGAGACTGAGTCGGCGTGAACAACGAATCAACCTTGGCTTGTACCACCAATGCTATGCGGCACTGCCATGACAGCATGGACGGTCGTGCTCGAGGCTTCATTGGTCTATCCCAAGCAGCGGCAGTGTAGTGGTGGCACTGAGGGGCTGCTAGACCAAAGCCCTCGCAAGGTACTTAAGGTGAGCATACGGCCCAGTTCTCTCCCGTTGTCTTTTTCCCCCTTTCATACCTCTGCCACCTCTCTGATCTACTGTACTCCGCGTCCGCGTCTCAGCCTCTACCCAACATTACACAAAGTCACGCCTCAGCGACAGTATTCGACCAAACATGACTGGTGACGACGTCATCACGATCATCGACCTCGACGACGATTTTGATGGCGAGGCACTAGATATATGCCTCGAAAGCACAAAGCAAGATGTCGCTAACCTTCAAGAGTCCTATCGGAAGTGCAAGAACAAGGTGAAGCAGGAGATCGGCAGACTGCACGAGTCTCGTGATAAATATCGGCGCGAGTACGTCCGTGAGCTCGCTCAGCGCCAAAAAGACAAAGATTCTTGGCTGCAAAAGTCCGCAGGTCAGAGCAGTGTTATCAGAGACCTGAAACGAGAAAAGGCTGTACTCAGTGCGAGCAACAAGCAGCTACGCCTGGAGCTGAAAGCGATCAAGCAGCGTTTGGACCGCATGGGCCACCTTATCTGTGACATATGCATGGAAAAGGAGAAGTGTACAGTCACCAAGTGTGGTCACGGCTTCTGCTCGGACTGCCTCAATGAGGTTATTCATTACGCTGCAGATGAAGTAACCTGTCCGACTTGTCGGAAAGAATTGGACCAGGAGAAAGATCTTTGGCCCATATATTTGACAGAGGAATAAATAGGGCTATGATTACGTCGTACTGGTTGGACTTGTCTTGTGCTCTACGCGTCCCGATCACTGTGGACGTCTTACTCTCCGAATCACCTCGCTGAAGATTGAAGTGCTGTTCAACGACTTCAGCCCAGGAAACCGCGAGAAGCTTTAACGGCTCGTGACCAAGCCTATCCTCCCAACCATCGTTGGTATAATCGAAAACGCTTCATAACGAGAACTAGAATCATCCCGCGAAAGCCTCACGCAGGAGGTGCGTCTGCTAGAGCAAAGCTTAAAGAGATCTACGGAACATGCAATCATTGCGGTCAGAGCTATCTTGGAATAGGGAAAATTTGACAGTAAGGTCATCTCCTCGTGTTCTGGAAGAGTACATCATTGTGAAATGTGATACCGATACTTTTTACGCCGCACATTACAAATTTCCAAGCTCGTCTGAGACCGTTGTAGGCTAGTGTACATATTCACTTGTAGAGCTTCACTGTTTCTTCGAATCTGGTGTGCGAACCACAACTCCATGTGGTGCTTGCCTTGCATCAAGGACATTAGAGCGTCGCAATTGAAAGTGTCTATTGTTTCAGCACCCTTAGTTTCAATGAACCAGACGATATGTACATTTTCAAGGTCGACAAAAATGTCATCCGAACCTTACTTTTGCCTGCCTGCGCTTCACATATACGTAATTCGAACGGCCTCCAATGTACTTTTAGCCTTTGGCTCTCTGATCCTTCAAGCTCGAAAATCCCTGCCTGTGCACGTTCAGTCGTACAGGTCAAACGGCTCGTCAGCGCTTTGAGGCAGACGTAAACCCGTGGCTTCCAGGGCATGGTCGATGTGGAGACAGGACAGTTCGTCCTCGTCTTCCGTGGAAAGCGTGTAAGCGATAGACACAGTGTTCTTGATCTAGTGATGTTAGGGTATTCAGCACATCGATGTCGGCTGGCGGACCTACCTGACGACCGTTGACATTCATGCAAGCAAACCGGTCCAGATAGTCTGCACCAAAGTTAGATAATCCATCTTCCCCACAGAGGCTCGTGAGAAAGCCGATGACGACTTCTTTTCTGGCGGCTTTGTCAAGAGGATGGTATTGCATTTGCAAATGCATACGATCGAGGATAGCACTGTCAAAATGATCGACCAGATTGGTCGTCAAGATCAGAATGCCATCGAAGTGTTCCAACTTTCGGAGGAAGACTGCCACCAGTCGGTTGCGTTCCAGAGTTAGCTCAGCACGTCTCTGGAGAAAGACGTCCGCTTCGTCTATCAGTAAAATGGCGTTCCACGCGCATGCGACGCGGAAGATGTCAGTGAGTTGGGGATCCAGCTCTCCGGCGTCCGAGCTGAGTTCTCCGGCAGAGACCTGGATCGTTAGCCTCCCTTGCCAACAGTGGTAGCACGATCACCTACCGAATAGAGTGGTCGCCGGTGGTATTCGGACAGGGCCTCAGCGGTGAGGGTCTTTCCCACGCCTGGCGGTCCACTACTATCGTCAGCGTGCACGGTGGCGAAGCCAAAAAGTCGAGAAATCTCACTGAAGCAGAATCCTCGTTCCACTTCCTACAACACTCATGCTCGAGCCTGACCGTTTTGCATCCTTCAGTGGGCCCAGATGACCACGAGTCAGGGATCTGATGGTGTTCTTCATGCGGATGGGGATGGACAAATGGTCAAAGAGTGCGGAAGACGGTTCGATACCCTGAATATGATCGACCGCGTACTCACCTGTAGCGGAGTTTTAGCATCTAGCAACACAACCAGCGTCGGTTTACACTCACCCCAGAATTTGTCATTGAGACTGAAACCCAATACCGTGGGAGGACATAGGACAAGCTTGTCTTCCGGCAGGTTGGCTAAATCCGTCTCCCCGTCCATCACACGTTGCTGCGTCGTGATGAAGTCAGAAAAGAAGCCTTCTTCCGTTTTCTTGATGATAATGCGCGCATAGCTTGGGATCGTTTTGCGGAATTGGTCTGTATCAATCATGATCTTGGACTGAACTGACTTTCGGATCAGGCCATCTTTTACCCGTCGAAAAGCGACTCCGTCATATATCCGGTGATGCGAGCCCATGAGAGACATGAAATTTCGGCCGCGTTCGATCAACGACTGCATGATCTTGTTCGGGGTGGGGTGAAAATAAAGCGGGTAGATGTCCAAAGTGGTGATCGGTCGAGCCCCATGAAACCGCTCAATAGGCAGCCTCTCGGTGACGGTACCAAAGACTTTGCCATCAAAATCGAGGTATTGGCATTGAAGCTCGAAGTATTCGACGCCCTGTTCAGTTTTTTTCTCCTCTCCTACATTGTACTGGAGACACCTCAACTGACCGCTGCCAAGGCAAGTCGTGATGACGTGGCTATTAGCCTTGAACAGCGCCCACAATAAATCGTATGTGATCTTACCTTCTCGCAGAAGCGGATCCAGACGTTCTGAGGGAGCTTTTGCTCGGTCTTTGATGGTGTGTATCAACAAGTTAAGGGCTTTGAGACTTGTCAGGTCACGAGCTTCATCCCTGGTCGCACTGGCCTGATACTCCTCGAGTTCGGGCAGATAGTGGAAGAGCAAGTTATGTTCAAACTAATGCACCTTCTGAGCAAGTGATCCCATTGGTCTGCGAACTACTCACCGAAGGTTTATCGTCAGCCAAGCTGACCCATTTGATATCCTTCAGCACAGCTCTCAAAATATCTCGCAAGCCTGGTAATTTAATGTCGACGTAGACGATGGATCGGGTCTCTGCCTTAACTAGTCTCGTGTCAGATTTTGAGGTGGCCTGTTGAGTTGGAGTACTTGCCCGCACGCGTGCGAATGACGAAAGCATAGGTGTCTAATTCCTTCACCTCAGTGACAGTGGGTGATTCCACAATCTTGTATGCGTATGCTACGGAGTCCCAGCTTTACGCGATCAGTTCTCTGAGAATTGTGTTGAGGAATGAGGATGACGCACACTTCTTGTATCTCCTTTACCTCTAGTTTCGTGCCTCTCACAGCAGGCTTAGAGGCTGTTGTGGACGCGACTTGAGGTGCGGTAGTTTTCGCGGTCTCCTTAGCGTCTGACATAATATACTCGACGGCATCTTTGAGTAGTTGTGCAACCTCTTGATGGG
This sequence comes from Pasadenomyces melaninifex, assembly GCA_022813495.1. NCBI lineage: Eukaryota > Fungi > Ascomycota > Dothideomycetes > Pasadenomyces > Pasadenomyces melaninifex. The sequence goes on from JAKLMI010000209.1 coordinate 22,724, forward strand.
TTGACGCTCGCATTGGCAGACTCTTCGGCGAAGTGTCTCGATGACAAGAGCTGACAGTGCGAGCTTGGGATGTATCAGTGCGCTTCGGGAGGGTGACAGCTGGCTTTGAGTTTGAACACTGCATGGTTGGACTGCTTGGAGGAGTGGCCGGGCTGACCGTATTCGTTCGAGCAACTTTGTTGCTTTTTGGTGCTTTGGCCTCTGAGGACATGGTTATGCTTAGAGCTTGAGGCGACGATATTTGCAGCTGAGGGTTGGAGAAGAATGGTAGACTGTTTGAAGAAGAATGTTTGGCAGGGTCTGGAAGAAGATGACTGGTCTCTTTATACCTATGGTTGAAAGGGTTGGGAGACACGTGGACAGCGTTCGATTAGACTTGAATTGATGCCTTGTGAGGACTTCGTTGGCTTCTTTATACCTTTCATCATGGCACAGTAGAGTCTTCCGTTCGGCAGCAGTCCTGCAATGCTTCCAACAGGACAGATCATCCCTGATCTCGTGCATGGCAAAGCTGCATGTCTCTTCTCGAGTTTGATGGGCCAAGCAGACAGGGTAGGTACCGAATTGAATCCTGTCTGCAAGACTAATAGCTTTGAGCTCCCGATCTCATGCTATCGAATTCCTTGTGCATGTCCTTAATGAATGCTTAAGTCCTAAGGTTTGGCTACGATCGTCAACACGCCTGTGGTAGCAACGAGCTTTCTCAAGCCATGTCGATAACATGTAAATATCTAGCGCCGGTTCTTTGTTGATAGCGAACTCTGGATCAAGGAGATTGGACGAACAACTCACGAGGCGCAGGCTTCTGGTTCTTCCGGGAAATGGCTGATGCATTAGCGATGATGATGATGATGAGCGCTCACACCTCGACACAAGGGCCGGCGGTAACTGGTCTGAAAAACATCGCATGTTTTCCTTGTCAACTATAGGGGGCGCATCGTGCTGCATGCAGTCGGTGATCAGAGGTTCACAAATCATGTCAAGTCGAATCTTAGCCAATGAGACTCGCGTTTATCCACATCTACATCCCTGCTTGATACTTCTATCTACCTCCTACGTCTTCTATATATTTCTACCTACCTCATACAGACTCTAAATACTTCTATTCACATATTTTGACTTCTATCTATTTCCTAAAAGTTCGATGTACTGCTATATACTTCTATTAACCTCTCCCA